>CAKAOH010003915.1:0-12732 GCA_916701665.1 Sebastiscus tertius
CCGCTCACTGGATCTGTTCTCTTGTTGGGACCGTTCTCTGTAAACCCTAGAGATGGTTGTGGTGAAAATCCCAGTAGATCAGCAGTTTAATACTCAGACCAGCCTGTCTGGCACCAACAACCATGCCACAACCATGCCACTTAAATCCCCTTTCTTCCCCATTCTGATGCTCGGTTTGAACTTCAGCAAGTCGTCTTCACCACGACTAGATGACGTAATGCATTGAGTTGCTGCCATGTGATTGGCTGATTAGCTATTTGTGTTAACAAGCAATTGAACAGGTGTGCCTAATAAAGTGGCCGATGAGTATATGTATGTATGTATATATATATATATATATACATGTGTGTATTCCATTAAATGAATGTTCTAAGTTGGTGTATTCTTACAGCGTGCATGACAATATTTTAGCCTTAGTCTGTCAGCTGCAGCCCCGACGGCGTGAAGCTTGGGAGCAAATAAAAAAATAAAACAATAAATCCGTCAGAGTGGTGCGTTTACAGTCCCGCAGACTGTATGAATTGTCTTGCGTTACTTTGCTACCGGTACTTTTATGCATGCTGCGTGGGTGATTATAAGATATGAAAGTAAAGCCTGCTTACCGCTTTGAATTATGTTCTTATATTTATTTTTTATTTGCTCCCAAGTCTGTTGGACGCAGCTGAAAAAAGGCTGAAAGTGTCACACAGTTCATTCAAAGGGAATAATAACTCTTCTAGTCTTTTATTCTATTCTGTAAGAAACATTTTAATTTAACAGAATACACAAAGTATTATAGTCACATCTACTCGTGCTCTAGATGGGACAGGGATATTATAAGTCTGTTAATTTACGCATTCACACAGTCCTTCCTGCATTTAGCAGCTTCAACTGTGCTGCTTTTAGTCTAGATTATGTGTTTAACTTCTTCATATTTGTCTAATACTTCAATTTCTATATTTAAAATTCCTTGAAGTGATTCTGAGACGCTTGATAAATACGGGCCCTGACCGTCCCCGGGCTGATAGAGGTTAAAAAAACACCTAATGATATACGTTAATATAATAGAATAAAAACCTAAAAGACGTACATTTAACTACAGTGATGAATCTATCTGATTCTCTGGGTTGTGTATAATCTAACACACTGTGTCTGATGTTTCTCTGTAGAAGAGGAGTGTGAGACAGACGTACGCAGCTCAGCTACTCATCACACCGGTAAGAGACATAAACACACTCACACGGTTGTCATAACAACTATAGTACATGTCACAAGAAGGAATAGTTTTGTTGTCCACTAGTTTTGAAAATGTAAACATTATATATAATATTTTCTTTCCTACATCTCAGGCATTTCTCATTATAAATGAATTGTATTGTTTATTATATATGCAGTATATACTCCATTGTGAATGCTACGACGGAGTATTAGGGCCACATTGAGGAAAAAAAAATGTATCTGAGATTTCGAGAATAAAGTCATAATATTATAAAGTAGTAATTTTATGTGATATTTTAGAGGGGAAATAGAGCAGCGTGTGTGAAAATGAGGAACGTGGAGCATCTTGTGAAGTTATACTTTAGTTTAGGTTTCACAAATAACAAAATACTTCATCTGGGGGAAATTGACTATTTTGTGGAGGAGGAAATTACTTTTTTTCTCGTAAAGTTCTGACTTTATTCTCGTAATATTCCGACTTTTTTCTCGTAATGTCAGATTTTTTTTTTTTTACCTCAATGTGGCCCTAATACTCCGTCGTAGAATGCCGCCTTAGGGTTTGTTAAAATAAGCGATCATGGCTGAACTTGAAGCTACTTAATCAAGTCGACTGTCGTACATGCTGTCTGTAAAAGAGGACCGTGATCTCCTGCGTGTTAGGATGACCAGAGGTTGACAGATGTGGTCCAGCGGAGTGGAGGCAGCGTGTCGGTCAGAGGAGCGATCCACAGCAGAGCGTACCTACACAGCAACAAACCAAAGGCCAAACTGGCCGAGAAGGTAACGCTGTAATTCAGCAGACGATGTCTAACGAAACCTAAAAGAACAGTCCGTCATGTTGTCGTGTAATCTTCATTGTGGTCAGCTGCTGAAGAGGGATGCGGTTTCTACGATGGCCACAAGGGTTCAGATGCTGCTGGATGAGCTGCTGACATCAGAATGGGAGGGCAAGGGCCTCAGCAGAGACAAACAGACCGGTACGCACACACACACACACAGGAGCCAACCAGTTTGCTCCAACAATCATAAGCTTTTTGTCTACAGATAGTCAAGGTTAGAGTTAAGGTCGAGGTCAGGGTGGTGGGCGGGTTCAGGGTCAACCAATCCCAGTGAAGAGGTAGGATTTATATGCTGATAGGAGGATCTGCAACTGGAAGCTCAACTATGGGCAAATGATTACATGACGTTACAACACAGTTCACCAAGAGTTAAAGACACGTGTGAGAGAGTGCTGGGTGAACAATACACAATGAAAAAACGTGCATATTGATGGGAAAAGTTAAGATAGTTAAGTGAAAATGATGACATGTGTCCTCTGTTGTCCAACTGCAGCTGTGAAGCCCAAACAAAAGGAAAACCCCCCCCCCCGTTAAACCTGGAATAGTGTATCAATGTGCTTCCAGCTGATTAAATTGTTAAAGTGAGACTATAACTTTATAAAGAAGAAATAACATCTAACAACAATCTTACGCCGGCGTTTTAGGGCCATCGTAGGTCAAAAATAATAATTTCGGGGCTGAAGAAGAGGGGTAATATTCCAGAGAAAAAAAATACGGAAGAAAAATCCCTCCCGTATTGTTATATTTTTTCACCTATGGCCCTTAATATGCCGTCCTATCCTCCTTTATTAGAAGTTGATTTATGAAACGCACCCTTTCAATACCCTCAGGGGTTTGCTGCTACTGTTTTAGTTGGTCTGACCTGCTCACTGGTTTTTTATTTTATTTTTTCATGTCACAAGTACAAATTTCAATGATTTTTTTATCACAAAAACAAAAGAGGAAGTAAACACTTTACCTCACCCTGCACAGTGATTTTGCTAGGTAAACAAGGCAGGATTAAGACGCAACTGGAACAAAAAACAACGCATCTTGGCCCTTTCCTTATTCAAATGAATGGGGAACACTCCAATAACTGTATATTATGTCGTAAAATGTCTTGAAAAAAAGTAATAGTATTTCCAAAAATATGAAAAAAGTCATAGTACTGTATCTGACTGCTCCTTCAGTCACCTAATGACGATGTCTTTAAAGCAACTGACTCAAGAGATTGATGGGAGATGAAGGAAAATGTAATATGTCATTATCATGTTGTTGTGGCAGCGGTGGCTGCTGTTAATTCCGTCAGAGCTCCAGCAGCAGCGGCGCCTCCTCCGGCCAGGAGAAGAGCATAACCTTGCCGGTCCCCGCTTTAATTTACACTTAAAGGGACTATTTGTAACTCTCAGAAATGCTTCTTAACAGCGACACCTGCGGCCGTGAAATCAACGAAAGTCAGCGTCGAGCTCGCGCTTGCTCGCTCTAAATATACCTGAACGAGCATCGCTCAACACAGTGAGGCGACACACGTCAGCTAAAGCCACAATATCACTCTATATTTCAGCTGCTTGGCAGTAATGTTAGCTGACCAGACCAAGGTCTCTCCATGAACATGATTTAGATCTGATCTTAGTGTTGGCTTTTCCTGCCTCAGCGCAGGCTGATGCAACGGGGCTCTGCAGCGTGTCTCCCTGCTCTCTCCGCCTGCAGCCGGAGAGAGCAGGGAGACACCGGCACCCGGTCGGTAACGAGACAATAACGTTACTCGTTGAGGAGCTGCGTCACTTCACAAGACACGGGAAACCTCTGTTGGTCTGGAGGAGCTGCAGCAGTTATTTCTGCACAAACGTCCACTGAACATTCACTAGATATTCTCAGAGCTAAACTAACTCTTCTGCAGTGTGGAGTGAGCGCGCGTTCACGTCTAGAGGTGGAGCGAGCTGAGCGAGAAAGTGCGCTGTCTGAGTGAAGGCGAGCAGGCAGAGGAGGAGAGGCAGCGGCCACACGCGAACGCGCATATGTGAGCGCGCACGTGTGGCGACCCGGTACATTTATACGATTAAAAAGTTACAAATAGTCCCTTTAAGTGTCTTAAGTTATAACCACAGTAGCATTAGAGCAAGACAAATATTTAGATCCGGGAAATCTCAACCACTCCTCTCACAGTGCCTCCGACTCTCTACGTCTTTCTTTCTTTCAGAGCAATTCTGTCTCCCTCGTCGCGTCTTCTGTCCGGTTAAAGTGAGCGGGCCAGTGTGCGTGTGTGACTACCAGTTCAGCGACGAGGGCCTGTCTGAGGTGACCGACAGGCTGAAGGAGATGCTGGACATCGACACAGCAGAGGAAGACTTGGATACCAGACAGGAAACGCCAGCTGAAATCAGAAAGAAAGATGTTGCAGCAGCAGGAAGGGGAAGACCGGGGAACGGTCGGTTGAAATTCGGTTATCGCAGTCGATGTAAAGGAACTCTGATCTCCATCCTTAACCTGATTTTTTTTCCCAATAACCAGGTTTGAGTTACTGAGATATTGTATTATTGTAGTTTATGAAATTGTGTGTTGTGTTTCCAGAGCCCACGGTGGAAACTGTTGAAGCACCGGAGCCCAAGAGCAACAGCTATATTGGTAAAACGCTCTCCTTACAACATAGTAAACTCGTGGTAGTCACGAGACACTACTGCTACTCCTACTACTACTACTACTACTACTACTACTACTACTACTACTACTGCTACTCCTACTACTACTACTACTACTACTGCTACTACTGCTACTACTACTGCTACTACTGTATGTAGACTGTGGAGTTGGATAAACATGTTTCAGGAAGTTCAAGTCATTATAATTGGTTCTCACAAGCATAAAGTGCAAATATTTGCGTAATGCGTGTTGTTTTTTTCCCCACCCCTTTCCCAGCATGCACTGTGCATGGAATAGCTTTCTTCATATAGAAAACTGAGGGAGGCAGAATTGAACGATTGTTACTGGTGTGGTTTCTCGTGTCAGAATGTCATCCTCACATAGAAATAAAACAGGAGTACAGCCTAGTAGACTCTAACCCTAGCGGAAGGGACCGTTTGGCACCAGCCTGATGTTCGGTTGTTTTCACCAAAGCCTGGCGAAACCAGCCCAAGACCTAACCAGCCAGCTGTCCGCTAACTAGCCAGCTGTCTTGCTAATTCCACTACTCCACTGCTGGTTTAGTCGTCGTTATTGCAAAACTTCACCTCAGGGAAGTCGCTTTAGTTTAAGCGTAAGTCAGGCAAGCTCCCAGGAAGAGCGCCGGTTGTTGATGCAAATTTTCATAGTGGCCAAATGGCAGTACTACAACTTCAGTGTCCGTCACGTGATGCCATTGGGCCCAAAAAAACCTTTTTCCCGTAGACTTACATTGGGAAAGAGACGTCTGTAACTCAGCGGATAATTTTTTTTGAGGTGAATCAACTTCCCAGTACGAACACTCTAATAGTCCTTATTTAAATCATTAGGTCCTAAAAGTTGTAAAATGCACTAATAGCTGAATCCAGAGTTATTTCCCTTCTTCCGTTCATGTGAATGAGACCCAGATCGAGGCTGGAGTGAGGGCTAGTTGGCGGAGTTAAAGGAAACGCTACTGCGTCTGCTCCACGGGCCCAATGGATGCGGAAGATCACCGGAAGATCCAAGTACTTTTCCATTCGAAAGTGGAGCCGTTTTGTCTTCATGCGCCGCTGAGCGACTTTCATAGGAATGAACGGGATCCGGCCTCCAACGCTGTATCCAGTTCTCTTAATACATCCATGAAGTCAGGCCGTTACAACGGTTGTTTGGCAACGGTACACATAAAAAGTGGTCGCCGCTCCTGCTACGTTGATTTGCATGGGAATGTCCGTTCTACTCCTATATATTCTTACCACTTTTTAAACTTGTTAGGAATTAACTACTTGACATTACAAACATAAAAATGTATGTTGTATGTGAGTGTGTCACCGTCCTTATTCTTCTGTGTTGTTTAGGTGTTGCCATGGCTACTGCTGTCGCCCTACTTGCCACTGCTGCCTCGATGCTCTATCTCAGTGACGTCTAATCCACACATATACACACGGCAAAATAAAGTGTTTGTTTGTAACATTTCTACAAAGTGTCTGTTAAATAATGTTCCTGACTTTTGCCCATTAGCTAGTTTATAGATTAGAGATTAGATTTGACCTCCAATGGTTATGGTTATAAGCTCCTGCCACCCCGTTGCCACCCAGACGGTGCTTGAACAGAATTTTAATTAAAACAACAACTACTGCCTGGCCTATTCTTGTCCTGGCATGCCCTGTCTGGTTTCAGAGGAACAGATGATGTTTGTTCCTTAAAGGAGACTGAAGTTTCCACAAAGAGGAAGAGAAAGTGGTAGAATCCTTGAGACAGGCAGGAAGGAGTTAAAAGAAAAAAAGAAACTGAATGCAGGGTGGAGTTTGGACCTTACAGTTTACTGAGGTTATTATTTGACTTTGTCTAGAGTTCTAGGAGCAATGCACCCAGAAGCATGCCCACTGTCCAGCTCTGCTGAACTTCGATCCCTCGGGGAGCGATATCAGTTTCGTCCCTTAGCCTACCTTATCAACAGGTTAGCTTTTAAGCAGTCAATCTGTCTAACCTGTTGGTGAGAGAACGGAGCCTAATAAGGGCGGTCAGCTCTCAGATAGTTCCACTTGGAAGCAGAGCAGTCCCGGACAGTGTTTCGGACCTCTAATCCAGAAACCGACGAAGATCTTCAGAAAGCGTTTTTTGGAAGCTTTTCAGTCCCCGAACCAGGCAGAAGCATCATGTTGAGTAAAGATCTTCCAGACATTGAGGTAAATTACTAAATACTGTCTTCATTAAATACACTGTGTATCTGCAGGTGGTCAAATAACCTTGTGTGGAGGGTAAATCCACCTCAGAAACAGTACAAACGACGCTAAAATAATCTTCATAATATAATTTAACTTCAAGTTATGTGAAGATAATTCAAATTATTCATTTTCTGAATGTTAAAGATTTTTTTGATCACATTGATGGTTGTTATCCTGTTGATCGCTGACTAAAAGTTATGCTCGGTGCTCTTTCTTTATAAACCATATCATTACTAATACTGACATTTAGTCTTCCTGTTTTCAAACTTCATGCTTGGGGATTTTTTTTCTATGCATCTGTTTGAAAATACAACAGTTGAGCAAAGTCACTATAAATAAACTTTACACACTTTAAGTAATGAGAGGAATTTGTACGAGTACTAATAGGATCATTTTTGCGTTGTTTTGGGATTAGCTTCCTCCACTTTAAACAGGACACTCTACCCTGACTCTTCACCAGAGGCTACTGTGCTGCCTTTAGAAACTCAAACGCCTCACATTACTTGCAGAAACACTGCAGTTTGAAGTACTAAAAGGGAGAGGAACAATTCAAAAGAGGATTTTAAATTCAAATGGGCACTCCGTCAGCTCACTAAACATGAGGATTACCACTCAGCCAGAGAAAACAGGAAGAGGAGGAAGAGGACGAGGTGCAGAGCGTTTAGAACACAACAACCCTGATGACTCACACCTCGGCATGGCTTGAAACTTGTTATTCTTGACAGAAAGCCTGACGGCATCTGGATGTGTGAGGTTTGAAAGAAGAAGACGAATTAGAAGACATTTGCAAGGCTAAAAGGGTCTAATAATAAGCCACTATTGAGTTGCATTATGGGAAATGAAGTATCCAGTAGTTTGGGAATAATAGTCCGGATATCTCGACCTCTGCTGCCTCAATCTTGACGATTCTTTTTTTCATGCCTCCGCGCCGGCGACAGCCGTGGCCTGCACAGAATCAATCAATGCACGCCGGTTAGATTTGTGTCTGACTTGCTCTGACGTCATGCACACGTGGGCAACGATAACCTCAGGACTTTGAGGCTCGACTTGCTCTCCACCGACTGCAAGACGCTGGGCATGATGGGAAACGCCCGGCTGTCTCCTGATCAAAGAGCTGATTGGCTCTTAGTTTTGACAACGAACACCAAGTGTTGTAGAAAGTCCGAACTTTAACGCTAGATTGTAGGATATTAGACTCATGTTGTGCAATGAAGGTTAACAAACATATCTTGTGTGGTTGATATTATTATTATTATTAATAATAATAATAATAATAATAAAGTTTATTTATATTGCACTTATCAAAACGAGCAGCAATTACAAAGTGCTTCACAAAGAAGGAAAAGATAAAGAATGGAAAACAATAACAGATACAGGCACATTTCCACATATATTTACAAACAAATATAAATAAATCTGAACGTGGTGTGCAAACTATAAGTGGCCTACAGATCGGATCTAACAGGATGTAACTTTTTGTGTGATTTTCTGTAAATCCATTGCTGGAAATGACTGGAAACGACTGAAAACTGTCCGACTTGACCGCAGCTTTTTGTCACCGCACCGCGCAGTTCATCTCGAACCATTATGTTTTCGGGTTGTCCGTCCGATCAGGAGAAGGAGATGGGGATGGATTTGCCACACACTCCAGAAACTGAGTACCAGCATCACCAGGCGTGCCGTTAGATGGAACCCACAAGGCAAAAGAAGGAGAAGCCGGACCAAGAACACCTGGCGCAGGGACCTTGACACAGATATCAAACAGAACGCGCTGACATGGAAACAACTGGAGAGGAAAGCCCAGGACAGAAGACTCTGGCGGAAAAAGGAATGAAAAAGGAAATTGTTGACATTTGTTGTAAATTGAAATGCATTACCTAAAAGTCCTGTGATGCTTTAAAGCAAAATAATGTATATCAAAGGGACAAGAGAGGCAGAAACTCTGACATGAATAGTGAATAGTCACTTCCTGTCAGTGACACTAATACCATATAGAGTGGACATACAGCCAAATATCAGTAACAGCACCACAAATTGAACAATAAAAACTGACTTATACTTTTATGCTCTGCCCCAACAACAAAAGTATGGTTGGACGTATGCGGTCCACACAAAGTTTATGAAAAGTTGTTACTGCTGTTTGCCAGTACAGTTGGTGTTTTCTGAGATAAACAACAGAACATACATACTCTGTTTTTTTCTGTTCTTTCTTAACCCTCCTGTTGTCTTCCTGTCGACCGTGCAACTTTTGGTCTGGTTTGACGGTTTATAAAGCATACGGTATAAATTATCACCCAATTCTATTACACCTTTGTAGTCAATTCATTCCAACTCATTTTCACAAGTTTTACACTTTTCTTTTCGTAATTTATGGTTAATAAACATTATTTCCTAATCTTTGAAAAAAAAAATCAGAAATGATTAATTATTTTGACTATAGTTAGTATCAGAGGAACATATTGTTGAGGGATTATCACAGACTGGCATATGTCAAAGTTTAGTCAGAATATTATAAATATTATAATATAAAACATTTTCAATGGCAGCACATAATGACACCTTTTTAGCCAACTGCTTTCCAACTCATTATCACAAGTTTTAAACTTTTCTTTGTAATTTATGGTCAATAAACCTCATTTATATGAAATTATACCTAATTTTTGATCGAGAAAACCCCCCAGAAATTATGAATTTCTTTCATTCATGTTATTTTTGGGCAGTTAGATGAAAGAAAACCATATTTATGATATAATGAAGTTTGAAAATGGGTCAACAGGAAGGTTTAACAATGTGCTATTATTTAACATATCACAGCAGTACGGATCATGAGCATAAAAAGCCATGTTATGTTATCCTAATCTGGTTTATTATGGTCTTATGCAACAAGTGTTCAGTTGTACACGTGAAGAGATCGAACAATAGTTTCAACTCTATATGCTTTGAATCTGAGATATGGGTTAAGCAAATGATAAAATCATAACTGCCAGATAATGTAATAAACTTCTCACAATATTACAAACTCTCCGTCTAAATGGGTTGGAAGTGTAAAAGATCCTGATATCAAAGTGTTAGAAATTGGATATAAAATCATTTTAATATTCAAAGCAAACTGATGATGATGATGATGATGATGATGATAAGTTGTCTGACCTGTAGGGTTCTCAGGTAAAGCCTCAATTTGGAAATTTGGATCTCAGTTTCTTAATCAGATGTATTTCCTGTTGTAACAAGACGTCAGTTTGGAACATAATTTATTTTCTTGGTGTCTGCTCTTATGTATTCAAACTACAGGTCACATAACATCAGAGCACTGACCCGACAGCTCGTCATTATCTTATCATTTTACAAACAAGAAAACTTCCTGGAATGTTCCGTGTTTTTATGTTGTCAGCAGATCTCTGTGTGTAAAGACAGATAACAGGAGTGGTCCATGAATAACACGTAGAAAGCAACCTTAAGATACAGGGTCTGAAATTAACTATTTTCACTTCCTGCCACTGTGGCAGGCAAGTACTTCTGTTTATCTGCCACTTTTGAAATCTAATCTGTTTCTATTTTACACAAAAAACATTATATACACGGTAAATTAGTGTTTGAAATACACCGTGGCTTCCGGGGGAGGGAGGTTACTGTACACAGTACTGTACTGTACTTTGTTATTGTCATCTATAGTGGTTATTTGCATAAAAATACACAATTCAAATGATTATGATTATTTAAATATTTGCTTTGATTAAAAAAAAATCTTGGCAAGTTGCTTGGAGCTAGTGTTAGGAAGATAAACAGTTCTTTCTCTATTATCTATTTTATATTGCTGTGAAAACATCTCCTTGGATTTATTCAAGTTTCTCGCCGAGAACTTAATTTTACGAGATTACATTTGAATGCATCATGATAACGTTGTGATTTACCTTCAACCAAAGGTCATTTCACTGAGCAGAGCTTGAACGCCTCATAATAATAACTCAATGGCCCCTCCGTTAACGTTAGTAGCTCTGTTATTTAACCAAGCAGAACTGTGCTGCCCACCAGCTGCTAATTGCCAACGTTACTAACCCTCCTCCTGTTGATTTCAACATTGTGATGTCACAACCACACGTTACCGTATGCCATTACGATATTACAATATTAGTTATAGTGAAAAGAAGCGGTATGGGTGGATGTGCTGATGCTACCTATACTTTACAGAGTTAAGCAGAGAAATGGCAGAGGATATGAAAGAGAATTTATATCTGTTAGTTTTGACTGATGGTTGTCTAAAGCATGTAAACATGTTCTAGTAGAAACCTTACATTACATTAGCCTACTACACATGAAGAACTGTGAAGACAGACATCCAATAGACACAGGAACGAGCCAATCCATGTGTATGTAATGTATGTGTAATGTATCTTTCCCAACAGTTATGATGATGCCAAACATTTTTGGTTTGTCAATAAAATTGGCATTTAAAATATATATATTGGATCATAATGTTAATATTGTTAGGGGTATTGTAATATTGTAACAAAAATAGGAGTAGCAGATCAAATAGCAGAGTCCTGCAGAAAAAAATTAGAATAACGAGGTATAGAAAATCGTTTGTGCCGACGGCAATTAGACTTCTAAACGAGAGGTAAATAGGCTGTAGTCCACCCTGTACTGTATACTGTTTTGGACGGTGTTTCTCTGCATACTAAGACTGTCGGATTGCACTTTGTATAGAGTTTATATGTTATATTGTAGAGGGTGTATTTATGACCACATGAACTTCCCCCTGTGGGATAATATAGTTGACCTTGTTCCTTGGGTAACTCCAGAAGTAGAGAACAAGATAACAAATAAAATCTTGAGATAACAGAGTTGTTTTCTTGTGATAATGGGATGAATGTGTTGTCATCTTGGGAACACAAGATCACAAGAAAATGGCTTTGTTAATCTGAGATAATGTATTATAACATTGCAACCACTGCTGCTCTTGGCTTCCCTAATTAATGTGTTTTTTAGGTGTTTAAAAAAACGTTTCTGCCGCTCTTTAGTACTTCACAAAGTATGAGAATGATTCTATTTGTGTCTATTAGAGTCTAACAATCAAGAGTTTTTATAGATGTGTTGATCTATTTCACTTAATTTTGTACAGAGCATCCTGGCTCTGAATCCCAGGGTGAAGACTCACGCTCAGATTATGTCCACGGCGAACAAGAAGAAAGAAAAGAAACACTGGAAGAGAAACCCTGAAAAGAACTGCGATGTAAGATACAGAAACACACAATTTCTTTTCTTTCTTCTCCTCTATTCCCTGTTTCCTTTAAATCATTTCCATCTCTTTATTTCCTCCACTCTTCAGTCTTGTGTGAAGTTAGAGAACAACTTTGACGACATCAAACACACAACGCTGAGCGAGCGCGGAGCTCTACGGGAAGCAATGAGGTGAGAATTAATTACTTTGCTATTTTTAGACAACAAAACTTCAACTTCTTTAGGTTTAGGCAACAAAACTACAACTTCTTTAGGTTTAGCAACAAAACTTCAACTTCTTTAGGATTAGGCAACAAAACTACAACTTCTTTAGGTTTAGGCCACAAAACTACAACTTCTTCAGGTTTAGGCCACAAAACTACAACTTCTTTAGGTTTAAGCAACAAAACTCCAACTTCTTTAAGTTTAGGCCACAAAACTCCAACTTCTTTAGGTTTAGACAACAAAACTTCAACTTCTCTAGGTTTAGGCAACAAAACTACAACTTCTTTAGGTTTAAGCAACAAAACTTCAACTTCTTTAAGTTTAGGCCACAAAACTACAACTTCTTCAGGTTTAGGCCACAAAACTACAACTTCTTTAGGTTTAGGCAACAATACTTCAACTTCTTTAGG
>CAKAOH010003920.1:10999-35532 GCA_916701665.1 Sebastiscus tertius
ACAAACACACACACACACACACACACACACACACACACACACACACACACACACACACACACACACACACACACACACACACACACACACACACACACACACACACACACACACACACACACACACACACACACACACACACACACACACACTACTAGATCCGATTAAAGACTCCGGGGAGAAGAGCAACAGTGTGCCACTCTCTTCAGTTTTTAAGAAACCAATCATGAAGGAGATAAAGTTCTGCAGAATAACTTTTCCTCTAAGTCTGATGGCGTGTCCACACAGCCCGCATGAGTAGCACCTGACGGCTGCCTCGCTGAACCGCTGTCTCGCTGAACCGCTGTCTCGCTGAACCGCTGTCTCGCTGAACCGCTGTCTCGCTGAACCGCTGTCTCGCTGAACCGCTGTGTAATTCACGCATCAGGTGTTCACACCAGCTGCGTTTCTGCTGCGTTTATGTTGCATTCATGCTGCTGCTGCCAGCCCTTTCTTTCTACATAGAGTTTTAGAGTCTACCTTTCATAATGGCCATTTCATTTCATTATAAATGTCATTTATATTTATTTTAGACAGGTTAAACGTGTAACAATTCACAACTAAAACCCCGTACTATATTCATTCCCGGAGCCCTGCAAGTCACTGCATGTTCTACAACACTGTCCTGCACATACTATTTCAGAATAAAAGCCTTGTGTTAACAAATGAAGGAATTCTGTCCACAGAGGCTGCAACTAACAGCTGCTGTCATTATCAATCAATCTTTTTTCGAAACATGTAAGGCGTAAGATCACGAAACAGTCAAAAGAAAACAACTGTTTTGATGCTTTTTAAAAAATGAATGCAAAGATTTGAAGAAACAGCAGATCTGACATGAAAAAGTAATGATGATACTGTAGCTTCATGTGTGTGTGTTGTGTCAGTAATGAACTGTGTGGGAGGTCTATGTTGACAGTAGTGTACTCAGGTGTGTGTGTGTGTGTGCGTGTGTGTGTTCACTACCTAAAGCCTGTTGGGGCAGCTCTCTCAGACACACTTTGATCCTCCCATCGTTGCCTGGAGATGGGACACACTCTTTCTCTACCAGTAATCCACCAGGACTCAAACGGGAATTACGAAAATGAAAAAATAGAAGAAAGGTTTTTTCCCTTAAAGTGTTGTTTTGGTATCACAGCTACTGATACAATACCCCAAATACGAGTCTGATACCAAACGATTATACTCATTATAAACCCAAACACACCAAACAAAGAGACTCTCTCTCTCCATCTCTAAGACCTCAAAAACTATTCACATTCATAAAGCTACGTTGAACTGCTTTATGTCATTTTCTCACCACGTAAAGCAGAATTTTGAATACTTAAAAAAAGAGTTCTTTACATCTAAACATCATTATAACGATTATTCTAACACTGCTCTGTGTTATGGTTAAGTCAACGTTCATTTATTTTACTGAAGTTTTGTGACACAACTTCCGTACTTTACTAACGGCAGTTATGTAACAAGCGTAGTTATTTCAAAACACAATCGTTTCCTTAGCGTAACCGAGTACTTTTGTTGCGTATGTAAACCTAAAAACGAAGTAAACCTACATTTGAAGTTTATTTTGATAAGAGACTATATAATAAATACTTTTTCCGATAGACTTACATCGAGGAAGCGACGTCCTGACCCTTATTTAAATCATTAGATCGTAAAAGTTGTAAAATGCACTAATAGCCGAATCCTCCGTTCATGTGAATGACACCCAGACGGAGGCTGGAGCGGAAGATCGCCGGAAGATCCAGGTCATTTTATACTCGGAAGTCTGTTTATAAACCATGGTAATGATCAGAAACTGTACGTTTCCTGTGAACACTGAAGTTTACTTTGAAAAGACACCGTGCACGTAACGAGCGGAAACTGACACGCCGTCCCTGACGCGTCCAAAACTGAGCTTAGAGAGGAACCTAGAGCGTCACAGTTTGCGTACGGCCGTTAACCAAGCGTCGTATTAGCACAGCAGCTATTATATAAACTTGTGAGTGTTGGCGCACCAGTTAGCTGCAGTGATTTTTATGTTGATCAAAAAGGAAAGTTAACATAAAGTTGGCATAGAAAGGTTTTTAAAGCTGCCTTAATTGATTTTCTGTCCACTTAAGAACTCCATAACACTCTCACATGTTGTCACCTTATAAAGTTGTTATGGTGAACGACGTGTTAGCAAGAACTTACATAAAAATCCAATAAATACTGTCTTTTAGCTCTAGTTTGGTCTCCTCCAACAACTGAGAAACAGATCTGGCTCTAAATGCTCCACGTTCTTCAGTCAGCAGGCTGCTACAGTCTGTCTGTCTTTCACTTTACATGCACTGTAATATAAAATACATACAAAATATGAATTAGATGAGCTCAGATAATCGGGGTTAATATGTCAACGTAACAGCAGATTGAGTCGGAGGAAGAAGTGAAGTCGTCTGAAACGGACAGAGTATAAAGCAGATAGTTCATCTCTGCAGCGTGATAGTGTAGTGGTGAATTATTTAACAGCCGCTCAACCTTTACAAATGGATCTGACCTCCTGCTGGTAACCTCCACCACCACAACCACCACAACACCGCCGCTCTCAGGAGGGGAGACGTCTCCAAACACCGACTTTTCTCTTTTTCAGCAGTTTCCATTTTCGTTTTAATTCCTTCATCTCTTATTTCTCAACCAATTTTGGCATGAAAATAAAGACTAGAATGCTTCTTTGGATGATAAAATAAAACTATGAATTATAAAGCTTGTATTATGACCGCGGGCCAGCAGCCGAAGGGAAACCTGCCTCCCCCCCATCCTGGTCTTTCTCAACAGAGACGTGCACACAGCCCGGGTCCAGGCCTGCAGAGGGAGCGCTTCATTATTCCCTCTCATGCTCCCTCAGACGGGTGAGGCCTCATAACTAATTAGGAGCGGTTTGTGCAGAGGATGAAAAGAAAACACACACACTGCCTCACCTGCTGGGCGCCCTGGTTAATAATTCAAACACACCCTCAGGCGCCTCACAGACATAGAGCAGGTATATTACTGTAAGATGGAGGCGACAAAGAGACACACTGTTATGAGAAATAAAAGATTATCTGATATAGTAATACATGACTATTAAAAGGATTATTTTTCTGTCAATAAAGAATTATATTTCTTAGCAATTTCCAGGTTAAAATATTTGTAGTTTTTCTTGTTTCTACTCAGTTTTATTTTGTGTCCTTACTTGACATATTTAAGGGAAGAACTTGGATTTGAAAGTTTGAATTATAATTTATCAAGCAGAAAGAAATCCACTTTTAGAAAACAAAAACCACTTTGTTTTTTTTCCAAGATGCTTTTACGTTTTCCTACGAATGTCCAGCTACACGTGTCAATTCCTGTTTGTTACATGCACATGGTCTTTTCAAAATAAACTTACATCTTCACAGGAAACAACTTCCTTAAATTTAGGCAAGAAAGCTAAAGAAATCAACGTTGACTTCTGGTTTCATAGGGGACACGAACGGCAGTCTCCTGAGGCACAGTCCAACCTCCTTCCTACGCGGCGTTCACTGCCATTTCTATTTCCTGGTTTACGATTATGTTAAATTACACACAAATTGATTTCATGGGATATACACGACTTACGGTGTATTACTTTTCGTAGATATAGCTACGAACAGAGTATGAGACAAGCGTGAAACGTGACGCCGGGCTTTCACCTGACCAGTGAGGAGAAACGGTCGGCCCAGCTGTGTGTGAGCAGGTTTTAACTGGTGGATAATAAACTGTCCCAGTAGATGTTATCTACTGTTGGTTCTGCACTAATGTGACGTACAGTAAGTCTACATGGTTGCCTGCACTCACTCCATATGCTGTATATGTGTGTGTGTGTTACAGAGGATCACATTCTCTGTGACGTCAAACCAGGCAGCTGCTGCCGTTGCCGTGGCGATGCCATACCATAATGAGGCCCTTAAAGACCACACACTGCTGCTGCTGCTGGCAGTCAGTTGAGTTCTGCTCTCACATAAAACAGCACATGTGAGGAGAAACACCTGGAGCCTCATTTATAAAACTCATCTTTCTATCTGCAGCAGAAAACCTACAATCAACGTGTTTTAATCTCTGACACCAGTTCTCTGCTTTTTTTTAAAAAGATCCTGAGACCCAGTTTAAGGTTTCGGTCTCCGGTCCGATGTGGACCAAGAGAACCATTACCTTTCTTCAACGTCATTTAGAGTCTAGTGTGTCTTTGTCACCTAACAGCCAAGCATCCTCAATAACGGCATGTCAACGTATAGTTATTCCTAATTTTTCGTACAAATGTCCAGTTTCCGCTCGTTACATGCATTCAGTCTTTTGAAAATAAACTTCCGTCTTCACAGGAAACAAATTCCTTAGGTTTAGGCAACACAACTACTTAGTTAGGTTTAGGGAAAGATCGCAATTTGGCTTAAAATAACTCCAGAAGTGGTGTTACTTAAAAGGTACTGTTAGTATTTTCTTACACTTACACTCTTATAAATCATTGCTGGTCGGTGTCCCATGCACGCTTGCGTGTGGCTACGCTGTTCCAACACAAACTACACGGAAGCACCAAAACCACAAAGTTATATCTAGTGAAGAGCGTCTTGCAAAACAGTGTCAACTCTTCCTGCTCCAGCCTCCCGACCGCGGCCAGAAGACACAGAGGAGATGATGCTGTGTCTGCTCCTCTGCCTGCTTGCCTTCACTCACACACCACGCTCGTTCTCACTCGCTCCACCTCTCACGTGCATGCGTGCACACTCCACACTGCAGAAGAGTTAGTTTAGCTCTGAGAATATCTAGTGAATGTACAGTAGACGTTTGTGCAGAAATAACTGCTGCAGCTCCTCCAGACCAACAGAGGTTTCCCGTGTCTTGTGAAGTGACGGGGCTCCAGAGCAAGTAACGTTATCGCCTCCAACCAAAACTCGGGCGTCTCCCCTGTTCCCTCTGACCACGGTCGGTAGGCTGAAGCAGGAAAACACAGTATAAGCATCGATCCATGGAGAGACCTTCGTCTGGTCAGCTAACATTACTGCCAAGCAGCTGAAATATATGCTATATGATATTGTGGTTTTAGCTGACGTGTGTCGCCTCACTGTGTTGAGCAATGCTCGTTCATGCCAAAGCGCGAGCAACAGGACGCTGACTTTCGTTGACTAAACGGCCACAGGTGTCGCTGTTAACAAGCAATTTTTGATTCTTACATAGAGTCCCTTTAAGTACGGAAGTTACCTAAAAAAAATAAGTCAACGTTGACTTCCGGTTTCAGACGGGAAATGATCAGCGGTCTCCTGAGTGAAAGTCACAATCCCAAGTCAAAGTTTTTAAACCCGCCCTAATTTTGAGGTCTCAAGGTTGGAGAGTATGACCTATCCTGAAGCTAAAGTGCATTCTGGTCTATCTTCCTCAACTCTGACGGTAGAAATGTGTCTCTGTTTCCTTCTCTTGGATGGATTTATTATTGTTATTAACGTCGGTGCAAAATAAAGTTTTTAGACAGAAGCACGGCAAATTAATTCAGAGGGACTTTCACCAAAAAGCCACGTAAATGTGAGTTTTCTACCAGGATGATATCTGTATTAGATGTCTCAGACCAGAAGTGTTCAAGCACTCCAAGGTGGATTTTTCAGAGTTCTTTGAGCTCCTTTAAATAACCCCACAGTCATCAGGCAGCAACAGTAGTACATAAAAAATAACTATTCCTGCTTTAAACATGTCGTGACCCGTGTTTGCGATGTTTGACCTCGGTGGAGCGGAGGATATATGAGCCTGTTGGGACGAGGAGTTTGGAGCTGGAACAGAAGAACGCAGCGTTTGGTTTCAACTTCAACAGTTTCTGACATCATCCCACTCTGTGGAGTATTTCCTGTGATGTCTGCTGATTAAAGTTGATCCAGCTACAACTTCTAGTTTCTGGCCTCTTTGATCTGATTTAACTGAACTGTGAAATGAATCAAATGAATTACATGTTGGCAAATAAATAAATACTCAATTCTACCACAGATTTATCCTCCCACTTCTGGTAGCTCATACAGAGAGTTTTATAATCAGTTATTTTATATTTATGGGGATTTTTTTGTTTTATTTTTCTGCTTCAGTTTGAGATGTTTTCTTAAAAAAAACCTGCTGCAATTTGACACACATCCAGAAATTCCTAATAATTTTCTGGGAAATTTCCGTGTAATTTGGCACTAATTAAAGATTAAATAAAGACAGTATTTGAATTGGTATATTTCCAATAATTACAATTAATTGCTTAACTAGTATATTCTTTAAGTAAGTCAGTTCACAGCAGGTCAGTCGGGCATGGAAAATATTTTTCCACAATAAAAAACATGAAATTCTACAAATATGAAGAACGAAGTTTCAAATTCTTTCAAGGAAAGTCCTCTGGAAATAATTAACTGCTTTCAAACCCAACATAACCAGTAGATGAATTAACAAGAGTAACAGTGGAAAAAACAGATTTCTGAATTTTCCATATAATTGTCTAATTAGGTAGCTCTTTCAAATAAACTTTATAAAGATATTATTTGAACATTAGTGCGAAATAACCTGTGAAATGAAGGGTTACCCGTTTACTTGTCTCTTGGCGTGCACTGGAAAAATAACCATCGTTGCATCTCAACTCTTTAAAAATAAAAATATTTGTAAACATTTAAAGATATTTTAGGAATGCACTGTTTTATAATGTATGAGGAAATGATGCAGGATGTGCATTAACAGGCTTAACAGGCTTTCTTTAATCTAATTAATTCACAACATATTCTAAAATATGTTTGCATTTCTGAGCATCTGCTATCTTTCACTTATTTCCAGCTGTAAGAACAGCAGCTCCATTCACTTCTCTTTTGTTTTTTGTTATTACTTGTTTGTAATTCAAATGAAAAACTAATGGAATATGTATCTATGTTTATAGCATGGACCAGTGTCACATATTACTGCACTTATAGCTTGAGCCAATACCCGTCCCTCAATCGACCTTCATACAAATACACAAAACTTAAGAAAATACAAAACAGCCCAATATCTCATTAACACCCACACACCACTAACAGTGACCTGGTTAGTCACATTAACGAGTGAATATACGACAACTTAACCAATAAAACATGAACTAGGTGAAAGTTCACTCTAATTTCACAGATATTTCATGATCTGATCCTGAACCGTTAATTATTGATCCTCTATGATTAAGTTCTGGTTATAAAAATGTAAATGTGACACATACTATATATCCTTTATTTCTGTCTCTTGGTTCTTTTCTTTGTTTCTTATAAAAAACATTTGCAGCTCACAGAAATATGAACAGTGTGCTGCTGCGACCTCCGACCCCTGATCTCTTCATTTATTCACATATTCTACTTGTGCAGATTCTACAGAGGAGAGACCGCTGAATGCATAAACATGCAAAACATTTAAAACAATATGACGGTTTCTGATCAGCGAGTGTGTTCAGTAAAGAGTTCAGCGTGAAGCTCAGAGGAAATGTGAGATGGTTTTTCAGTAAAGCAGCAACTGACAGCGAAGCTCCGGTTTCCTACTGGACCCTGAAGTATGGGAGCACATAGCTACTGTGAGAGCGGTATGCAGTAAAGAAGTGAGGCCATGAACATTATTAACATGAGATGTAATACAGCAAAGATAACACACAACTTCAAAATGAAAGAGGGAGAAAAGAGACAAGAGCCTGTAATGTGTTAAACCATGATGTGGAGCTAAACAGATCGGATAGATGACTCCTCATTTCAGCTTTACCAATCAGCCGTTCCTCGTCCATTGAAATGCTTTCAAAGCGAGCGACAGGAATACAATTGAAACAGGGTGTCCGACAAAAGTTCAGTTTTAAACGGCGCGCTGTGCAATGCTGCGACGCTCGCAGCCAGTTAGGACACGGTGTCATGGACATTTAGCGCAAAAATAGATATTCGAATAGTTCAAACCTCTGTTGTTTTTTTTTAGAACGAATAATAATTAATAATTTTTGTGCCATTTTGAAAGACAGGTTTAGTAAAAGATCAGCGTTTCGGTTAAAGTAAGTATGTTTGTTACTTAACTTAGGTCATGTACATAAATCAAGTATGTCACGTAGGTTAACTTACGTACGTTAAGTTTTAAAAAGTCAACATGGAACACGAACAGCGGTCTCCCGGGTCAACGTGTTTGTGTGTTTGTTTGACCCATCCATCCTCCTCGACCTCCTCCCTACGTGGACTTTGTCGCTCTTTATATTGCGTCACCTGACTTCCTACTTTGCTCCCGTCATAATTAATAAGGAGGTCACCACCTAACAACAAAACGTAAATATGGGTCTTAATACGCTGCGTACACAGACGACCTATACGGAGGGTTTTTTTTCTCGGGAAAGACGGTGTTAATGTGAACCAACCACCTCATGACGTCCCAACAAAAAGGAGAACTTCTAAGAGATAAGAGCAACTCTTCCACACACAACTGCAAACCGGGCGAAGCGAAACAGGATCATCTCAAAAGACAACAACGTTGTGTGTTCTGATCCCAACATAAAAGCGCCTCGACCTCAAACGTAAAGCTCATTTTCTCCTCGCTTTATCCACGCAAATTTGACTGCTTGACATTATTTTTGCAGTCTGTGTTTAATCACCACAAACAGACGATGAACCGACTGTACAGAATTTATTTTGAAAAGCACAGAAAACACGAGCACACACACTGCACCGACACAGAGAAACGTATTTCAGACTATGGTTTATCAGTTTGTAAGCAGAGACAGTGTGTGTGTGTTTTCAGTATTTATATACGAGGAAACAACACGTGTTAGAAAGACTAAAACGCGGTTTATCTTCACTTTAAGTTATTTAGAAAACAGCTGATCGTGTATTTACACATGTCTATTTGTAGCCTCTGATCTGACCTTGATGAGAACCCTAAAAATAAAGCGTTGCCGCGTGGACACTGCAGATATGACATCACTCACCTGCGACTGAGATGATATCATTAAATGACAAGCTGCCAAAGGAGGCCATCTGTGAGCCCCGACACATACACACCCGCAAGCACGCACACACACGCACACGCACACACACACACGCACACGCAGATATCGACTGCAGCAGCATCCACAGGGAGTCACGTCTTTTTTTACATCAGGGAACACTTGGTACAAGCTGTGTGTCGTGTTTACAATCCTCAGAATCACTTCCTGTTCCGCAGAGGATGAGACTAGAACTGCCAGTCAATCCTGTGATGATTTTTCTTTCTTCCATAGACATCGTAAAGCGGTGAAACTCAACAGAAATCTTTACAGAATCATCAGAACAAACGGTGAGCAGCTTTAAAAAAGAAAAATCCAAACTTCAAGACAACTCCAGGAAAGAGGTGGACTACAAGTCCCAGAGAGCACTGCGGTCAGAAACATCCACTCACCACTAATGAAGGAGTGAAGTTCGAGGTCGAGCATAAAATTCAGGAATTCATCTCAACTTTGGATCCGATTTGGAAGAAACTAACATTTTGTGGACGTGGTGACTTGTAACATCACAGCTTTTAGTTACAGCTGCTGAGGCTTTACTATATGATAGAAATCAGAGGGATGGACTTGAGTCACAAACTTGATGACTTTAGACTCAACAAAATTAAAAAAAGACTTGAAACTCGACTTGGACACCAGTGACTCGTCACTTCACTTGTACTTGAGCCTTTTGACTTGAAAATACTAAATTCCTCCTCCTCCTCCTTCTCCTCCTCCTCCTCCTCCTCCTGCTGCTCCTCTTCCTCCTCCTCCTCCTTCTCCTCCCCCTCCTCCAGGTGTTGACATATTGACGCGGCCCCTGCCAAAGCGACGGCGCTCACCGGGCCCTTTAAGGACGTAATCCTCCCTGTCAGCAGGTTGCTATGGTAACCATGGACCAACACACACACATTGACAGGTAGAGAGAGAGAGAGAGGAGGATGCACCTCGTCTTATCTCCGTAGTGTTTGTGTTGGATATAATAAGACAGAGATCCTCCACTTACAGAAACAATGTTTGAATCCTTCCCAACTGTCAGCGCTCAGCAACGTGGGAAGTTCCTGTAGTAGGAAAGTTAAAAAAATATATATATATAATAATCTATAGTAATAAATAAAACCGGGGTCATGCTTTTCTGAACATGGAGGTTGTTTGTTGGACAGCATGAACAACCTGAACTTTTAACGGACTTCAATTACGGCTGAAATTCACAATTACTTTAAAAATCTATTGATCATTTTTCTGGCTGCTGATTCATTTAATCTACAGAATGATAAAAAATGAAATAACAAAATGGCCGTGATTAGTTACGAGGGCCCAGGCCGCTATTTGAGAATTTAGATGAGATAAGACAGGATGAGATACGATGAGATATCGGTTCTTTTTGCCGTGGTTGAATCCTGCAGTGATTTCCATCTTGTTGCCATGAGCACCAGCAGCAGCCGGCTGGACATGACAGCCTCCCTCCCCCCTCCATCATCCCTCCTTTTCCATCATCCCTCTCTCTCTCTCTCTCTCCCCCCATCACCATCTGCCCTCTATCTTCCTCCTCTACCTGCTCTTCCTCCTCTCCCATTTGCCATCCATCCCTCTACTACACATCATCCTCTCTTTGTAATCCGACATTTTTATCTGTTTTGGCCTAAAATTTCACCCCATCATCTCCAACACCACTTCCATCTGTTTCTCACTTTTCATCCCTCCATCCCTCCATCGCCTCTCACAGATTAAATCTACAGTTTGCACTTATAATAATACCTAAAAAAAAAAATCTACGTAATCAATCACATTGATGTAAAAACCCCGTCAATATAAAAACGAGCTCTACATATTACAGCATAAACAAACTAATCTACGTTACGATCTGCGACTAACTGGGTCTAGATCTGAGCCTTAGGTGTTTATGTTTTTTGGGGGATTATTTTATTAAATAAATATTGTTTTTATATTAGATGCAATAAGTAATAAGTGCTGTTTGTTTTCTTGAGTCAGAGGTGTGAGAAGCCACAACGCTGTCTCCAAGAAATCATTTATTTATTCATTTATTTACTGCAAAGGCTAATGTGTTCAGAGGGAAACGTAATGCAGATGACTGGATCACATTTTTCTCTCAACAAGAGAAAATTCTGTTAATTAATTTTAATCTGGCAGGTTGAAATAATACTGATACTGAACGAATCAGTAAAATGTTGACTGACGACATATTTTATTTGTTTTCTGCCAAAATAACCAACCTTGCATTACAATATCTGCTCATAGTGACGACAGCATTATTTAACATTGTTCAGGCACGGATTATGGTCTCGCATCAATAACAGAAAAAAATCTAGAGCGTCTTTAAACACTTTGTGTCGCATGGCGGCTGCGTGATTCACGCATCAGGTGTTCAGACCAGCTGCGTTTCTGCTGCTGCCAGCCCTTTCTTTCTACATAAAGTTTCCCTTCCATAATGGCCATTTCATTTCATTATAAGTAGTAATGATGCTGATATGATGTCAATATACAGTCAATAGATCACCTTCACTGTTGCTGTGAACCGCGCAGCTCGCATTGAAAATAGGGAAACCTTGAATCTCTAGAGGAAGCGCATCTCATGCCGGCTGTGTGGCTGCTCTAACCTGTTAACATGGACGCTGAAATAAAAAACAACAGGTAACGCAGCCGCCACGCTCTGCTGACGTGGCCGGTCTGTCCTGAGCTTAAACCTGAACACAGACGTGACTAAGGATGTGAACTTTGCTCTCTGGTGTCCTGCGCTTTGTACACCCACCATCCACCCTGACCACCTGCCTGTGACTCCGTCTGGTAGATAAAAGTAAAAACGCCTCATTCACACAAAAAGAATATACTTCCGGGCAGTAAATTGTCAGCGCAGCATAACTGGGAAAATTAGCACTTGACACAGTAGTATGCATGGTGCTATGTAAAGGAGGCAGGTTGGAGGAGGATGTCGGGGACGGCGGGGTGTGGCTCCACAACCTCTAATTGTCCCAACAGTTGGTGAAAGAAACCAATAATTCTACACACTGCTGCAGGTTTAACAGCTACACACACACACACACACACACACACACACACACACACACACACACACACACACACACACACACACACACACACACACACACACACACACACAATTACAGAGCGGCTGTGACCCGGAGCCCTAGAATCATCACAGCGTTGACTGATTGTTTCCTCGGCTACTGTTGTCATTGTGACGGCGAGTCTCCCCGACAGGAAGCTGGCCTACATCCCACTACAGACACACACACAAATACACATACACACACAGTCTTTCCCAAAAACAAAAAAAATAAAAAGCTGGAGGTACCTAGGAAAGGCTCCCAGAGATAAAACACTGTGCTGGAATAAGAACAAACGGAGCTCCTGATCGAGGCTTCCTGCTTCCTCTAATCAATCCAGGAAGTGATCTCTATTGATGTTCCAGTGCAGCGATCGGGAAGACAGCCACCTCTGATCATTTGCCAATAATGGAAAAGTTCAAATCAATAGAAAACGTGCAAACTGCTTCACTGCAATAACAACACTGATTACTGCCGTTTCTGTGACCGACGAGTCCGTCACTAGTGTTCGTTTTCATTAACCACATAAACAGCTTACAGTTGGAGTTGTATTTTCGTGCATGTGAAGACAGTGTAACAACAAAGAGTGGATTAAAAACCAAAGCAGCTCATGAGTAAAGCCTCCTAGTTTATCAGGTGAACAATCGACAGACTGCAGACGCTCCGGCTACGAGGAACAGGAGGCGACAACAACCGACACAAGTCCGACAACTTCCAGCACTGATTTTAAATTTCTGATCATAAAAAGCACAAACGGCTTTGAGACAACCCAAAACAAAAATACTTCCACTATGAGACCCTGAACAGAAGGAAGGAAACAGACAGACAGACAGACAGACAGACAGACAGACAGACGTGTTTCCAGCCTACCTCGGCTGTTGGTCGCCAGGTCGGCCACCTTCTGAAAGGCATCCAGGAAGGCTGCTACCGCGACGACCGTCGTCCTGGGAGACACGAGACAGAGAAAGGTTAGCATAAGGAGGAGAGAGATATCCTATAAAATACTATTTTAATATCTGTTTCTACGTCGTATCTTTACGCCGAAAACACACCAGGCAGCGGTGAAGTGCAGCTCGCCAAAATACATAATTACATTTTTCTGCGGCCGGAAGGCGCGGCTGCAGGTATTCTCTGACTGCACTTCGCCGCTAAAAGTTAAACTATCGTCAGCTTTTAGTTTGGCCGCGCTTCGCCGCAGAATCACAACAGCCGCTTCTCGCTGAGCTCGGAGCACCCGCTGCAGCTTTCCATAGACATTGCATGGCAGCACTTCGCAGATGCTCTGGTGTGATTTTGGCATTAGAGAATTAGTTAAGGGCAAAAATATGGCACATTAAACTGCTGCTAATCGCCGTGTTTTATATAATTTGCACGTCTATTCTCCCTTTTTTATCTGTTCTACCAAATGTTCCTTATCATTGCGTCTTATTTTAATATCTCACTTGAGTTTACCTTGATCTTGATATGTATATAAGCAAGTTTGATTTTTCACGTCATACTGAACTGGAATCAATGAAAGGAAGGAAATCGATCTAAAAATGTGGCCCAGATCATCGGCTGTATAATCGACAGGATAGAACATGCAAAAGCAATGGCGTGGCACTTTGATGTCAGGCACAGAAGCGGTGCCTGTAAGACGCCTTGGTGTTTGTGTGTGTGTGTGTGTGAGGAAGAGGAGCAGTGTTTGTAATCAGCTGTGACCTCTGCTGACCTCTGGCCCAGTGCAGAATCTCTGGTGGCTGCTGCTGATCCGTCTCACTGATAATGACTTTATGGTGGCATCATTAATCTCTGCCAGCCTCAGAAGGTTAATTGAGTTGTGCATGTGTGCATGTGTGTGTGTGTGTGTGTGTGTGTGTGTGTGTGCAGGTGGATGTTGGTGGGTGGTTAATGGCTGGAAGGGCTGAGTGTATGTGTGTGTTATTGTTCTTGATGAATTAAGTGTATGTTTGCAGTTTGTATGTGCACGTTTCTCTATGTGTTTGTGTGTACACGACCTTCAGTGTATGTGTGTGTGTGTGTGTGTGTGTGTGTGTGTGTGTGTGTGTGTGTGTGTGTGTGTGTGTGTGTGTGTCGGGAACGAGGCGACAGAACAGGAGAGGTGAACCTGACATTTAAACACTTAATGAAGCCGACTGATTGGATTTTCATGAGCTCTGGTTACACAGAGACTCTCAACGTGTGTGTGTATTTATGTGTGTACTATCTGTGCACACATTTAGCGTTATGCCTGTTGGAGCGGCCAACAAGTAACAACACCAGTGAAGGAGTTTAACCTTTTTTTTTTGTCTCTTTCTTTTCGTCATTGACGACCTTTGTCTCGGAGCATCTGGTAGTATTTTAATCTCATAGAAGTGTGTTATTTAAATGTGTTATTTTCTATGATTTGTGTGTTGGGTGTGTGTTCTTTCATCTATAACTTGCGTTACCTGAGCTGTGACTGCAGCTTGCTGGCCTTGCTGACGAAGTCGTCCCAGACAGGATAACTGCCCTGAAGAGAGAAGAGAAGAAACATTTCTAAGAGATGTCAGAAGGATGGATTTAAATGTATTTTAATCTATTACTATTATTTCACATTTCTGCTGTGACTAAAACACTCCGTGTGGATCGATCGTGTCTGGCAGATTAATAAGGTCAGTATCTGTGCTGATAGAAGTTAATCAGGTCAGCGTGTCACTGGGCAATCTGATCTCATGGGAAGGCGTATAAATAGCAGGATGTTTTAAGGACATTCTGCATGTCATGAGACGCATTTTAGGCTTTTTCTGCGTGTCATTTAGACGCCACGTCGTTACCGTGAAACAGGACGGGGCCCCCTGCTCCTGGTGCGACTGTCGACCAGTGCAGACTGTCCTCGGTGCGCCCCAACCGCGTCTTGCCGCCAGGGCAGGGCGATGTCGGCAACCCACCCGATACGCGCAAGAGTGCAAGCAAAACCCCGTGGCGCAATGAAAGTGAGTGCCGGTGCGTGCCGGCTGAGGTGGGATCCCAGCCCAGCAGGGTCGGGTGCACCACCGGCCCGTCTCGCCCGTACCGTCAGGGAGGTGGAGCATGAAAACCCGAAAGATGGTGACGAGAGGTTTACGTCACGCTGCCGTGAAGTGGTATCGGTGCCGTTGTATCGGAGCCGTTTGCGAGTACATGAGCACAGTATCAGACCCGATACTTGTATCGGTGCATCCCTATTTTTATGTCTAAAATTATTGATGGATACATACAAATCATGTATATTACATTACTGTAATTATTTTTATTATCATCCAGCCAGAATCCATTTTTTCTTTCCTTTTAGATGGAAGGAAACAGGAAGTGAGGGGAGAGAGATGGGGGATATGATTGGTTGACGCTTCACCGCGTCATTGAAACGCTGAAAAAAGTTGAGACCAGCTCAACTTTGACTTGTAGCGCGGCGGTGCGCCCGTCGTACATCAGCAACGAGTGTCGGGCATCAGTTTGCAGCTTCATGTCACCGGCTACTACTGAAAGTGACATAGACCGTTACTGTGTCGCTCGCACTGTGAACACAGCTTCACACTACCAATATTCTCCATCATGCTCTTATTTTGTTTGCAGTAATTCTACTCAAGTAGGCACACAGTTTTCCATTTCTTTTCATATTAATTTACATTAAATATTCTCAACTAAAACAACAAATTCCTCCTCATATAAAGTTGAGCTCAACCAAAACCACATAAATCCTGAGCATCAGCTGCAGCAGTGAGCCAACAGACAACAAGGAGACGGATCAATACAACGATCCATACGCCCCACCCGCCCCAGCAGCACGTCTAGAGGAAGCCAAACAAGCGCCCCCCCAGGCATGCCAATACAGTTTGGGTCCACTGAGTTCAACATGAGACCGATACAGAGACTGAGCGGAGCGCTGCAGTGCAGTACGAGTGTTCAGAAAGTCGGCTGCATGGAGGGAAACACACGGAGCGTCTGCAGCCAGACACACAAAGACGGAAGAAACTGGGGTACGCTTCTAATATAAGCGGGAGTCCCCTGGTGGTTTTGGGGAGGGTGGGGCTTTTTTTTTTTTACTGCAGTGAAACATCTGAGGCGTCTTCACTCAGTGGATTCTGTAGACTCAGAACGGAGACACCAATCTAAATAAAATAATCCCAGAATTAAGACACACTTTAAAAATCTACATTTATGCTCTAATTGTGTATGAATATAATATAATATATAATAAACTTAAAGGCCAGGATTACTTCACATAAGACCAGAAAGCAACAGCCTGAAACAAAGATCATGGAGATGAATCAACATCTCTCAGCCAAAAATAAATGGAAATTATAGATCATTTTGTTCATGTTTTATGTTATTTTACTTCCTTTTACTTGTACAGCATTTTGTAATCGTGGCACTGAATTGTTTCAAGTGCTATAAAAATAAATAAAGATTACTTTCTTACATTAAAAGGGCAATAAAAGTAGTACCCTACGTCTCTAAAAGTGTGTAGACATCAGGGTACTTTTGTTCCGGAGCTGTTTTTCAAGGTTTAGGCGAGGACGTATGTAATCGCTTGGCCACACATCGGAGCTGTTTTGAAGACGATATATTGGACGGATGTTTGTGTTAAAAGGATGGCTCGGCTTTCCTAAAGTCTATTTTGATACAATTATTGTGTGCCGTGTGTACGTTGGGAGAGTTACTGGTCGTTGTAATAATTCCTCCTCTTCAAAATTTACGAGAAAAAAACTCACAAATTTCCGAGAAAAAAATATAAATATACAAGAAAATAACTTGAATATTCTCTGAGATTAAAGTGCTAAATTTAAGAGAAAAAAAAAATCACAAATTTACAAGAAAAAAAAAATATTCTCTGAGATTATAAATTCATAGATTTACGAGAAAAAACATAAATTTATGAGAAAATAATTTGAATATTCTCTGGGATTAAAGTGCTAAATTTAAGAGAAATAAACTCACAAATTTACGAGAACAAAACTCGAACAATCTGGGATTATAAATTCATAAATTTACGAGAAAAAAACTTGAATATTACCACCGTTATACACGGCGGTAACGTGAGCCGTCGGGTGCAAAATATATTAATTATTGTAGTATTTATTTATGTTTATAAAAGAACATGAAAGAAAACATGTATATGCATCGTCCAGGACCGTCGCCTCGCTCAGAGGTCGTCTTTACCATAAGAACACGTGAACTCATGACTTTATAATATCAGAGAGTATTCAAGTTTATTCTAAGGTTCAAGGTTTGTACATTTGTGGGTTTCCTCTCTTAAATTTACCAAATTCATCTTGGACAATGTTTGTTCTCAGAATATTCCCCCCCCCTCCTCGGATCCATTTCTTAAACCTACAACGGCCCAAATACGGCGACATATAGAGGAATGTGGATTTTGTCCCGCTATGAGTGGGTTTCTTCACTTCCAGTATGGAAAGGAGGGACAATTACAACTAATAACTTGCTAAACATACACATGGTATATAGGAGTATTGTAATAAGCTGCACTCTGTGGGCGTTGTCTTTTGTCAGCATCATCATCATCATCCAACGCGGCACACAGCCCAGCTGAGCGGCGCTGGGTGTGTTCAGCCTTGCTCTGTTCTGTTTGTGAGAGTGATGCCCCGGCGTCATCGCCTGGCTACCATTGCTATGGTAACGCTGCTGCTGCAGCTGCAGAGGGGCTTCAGACAGAGAGGGATATTTGTGGGGAGGGGTGGGTCACACGTGCATTCATCCTCACCCAAACACACACACACTATTTTTTTTCTGTCACACATTTTGCTTTCTTTGTTTCTCTCACATTCAACACGTAAATGTCTTCTTCTTCTTCTTCTTCTCTTGCTTTAATGAACACACAATAATTTTTTCTCATAAACTGCCGTTTCATCCTCTGCTCTTTATTACTCATTCATCATTTCCTCTCTACTACACTATATACACGATATACCCACATCTCATTACATCCTCTCTCTCTCTCTCTCCTGAACACACCGAGGCGAGGCGAGGCAATGGCGAGGGCAGGGCCGCTGCATCAATCAGTCACTGAGGACATAAATTGTCACCGTGGCAACAACCGGAGGCAGCAGCAGCAGCAGCCTGCCGGTCCTTCAGGAATCCTCTGCTCTGTTTGTTTGGCTCTGTGAGCGACTGCACCGGCTTTAAAACTAGAAATCCCTGTTTGTTTCTTCTTTACCGCTGATCCTGTGAGACAATAACAACTAATCTGATTCCTCTACCTTCAGCATGACTGTGTGATTCTGAGGAGATGAGTGAATATCAGTCCACTGAGTCCAGACGGCTACTTTACTCTAAAAGGTCCCCTTGGTGGATCAACCTGGGGACGTTTAGACATGAACCCAGAGGAAGCAGAACATAAAAGGTGCACATCTTTGTGGATTTGTCATTGGAGGAATGTCAGACAGGTGAAGGGGAACGTTGCCTTGTTTTGCTATTCCACTAGAACGAATACAGATGTTTGAATACTGAACTAAAAACAGAATTTGGCACTTAATTTGCTTTCTTGCTGAGAGTCAGCTGAGAAGCTTGATATCACGCTTATATCTGTACAGTAAAGCTTAGCTCATTCAGACTGGGGAAAACAAGGGGGGCAACGGCTCACTAATTAACACATCCTATATCTCCTTTGTTCAATGTGTACAAAAACTGATGTGTAAAAACGTCAAGTTGGGGTTTTACGGGGGTTTATGTGCCGGACTCTCGTAGTTGCCGGGTTACAGCTCACAGCCAAGAAATAGTCCAGCACATACCCCCAATAAAAACAGCCAACTGTTGTTGTTACACTTTGTGTTTTATACAGATTTAACAAACGAGATATAACGTGTTAATCAGTGAGTTTTAGAGCTGCAGGTAGGTGGGTTTTGTTAGTTTTAGACAGAGCCATGCTAGCTATTTCCCCCTGTTTCCAGTCTTTATGCTAAGCTAAGCTAATTTAACAGACATGAGATTGGTGTCAGTGTTGACTACGTGTATTTAAGTGTTCAAAGATGAAGCCAATTCACTGATTGGCCTATTTATTATATTCCATAGTTAGTCGTGATTCAGCACACATTTTTTTATCTGCTCAAAATGTATCTTAAAGGGAGATTTGTCAATCATTAATTTAGTATTTAGTATTTAATCCTCTTATCAACATGGGAGTGGACAAACATGCTGCTTTATGCAAATGTATGTATATATTTATTATTGGAAATCAATTAACAACACAAAACAATGACAGATATTCACATATCTAGAGGTCAGAGGTGAAGGGACCCCTTTGAAAATGGACATGACAGTTTTTCTTCACCAAAATTTAGCATAGGTTTGGAGCGTTATTTAACCTCCTTCATGACGAGCTGGTATGACATGGTTGGTACCGATGGATTTATTAGGTTTTATAGTTTCATATGATACCAGTATCTTCACTCTAGCTTTGAAACTGAGCTGCTAAAACCTAAAAATCACAAGTTGCGTTAATGTGTTAAAGAAATTAGTGGAATTAAAACTCATTTGCATTAACATGTTATTATTGCATTCATTTTGACAGCGCTAATTCCAAAAAAATTAAATTTAAATTAGTTGATTAGTATCAACTATTAAATCAATCGCCAAAATAAATTGATAATCGATTTAACTGGTTTCAGTATTTTTAACAAGTAAAAGTCTAAATTCTCTGATTGCAGCTTCTTAAATGTGAATATTTTCCTGTTTCTTTCCTCCTCTATGACAGTTAACTGAACATCTTTGAGTTGTGGACAAAACAAGACATTTCAGGACGTCATGTTGGGCTTTTGGGAAACACTGAGCGACATTTTTCACCATTTTATAGACCAAACAACTAGTTGTTGGAAGCCAAAAATCATACCTAAAATTGAGATTTGATTAATTACACAGCCCTCAAGCTTGGACTATTTCACAAAGCTATGATTGTGTGAGTGAATAATTGGAATAGAAAGTGGCAGCAGGTGCTTTTATACCAAAACATAATGACCCAGCAGTGGATTCCCCCTCTTAAAACACAGAAGCAGACTGATGTCAGCAAAGCGAGTCAAAGCCAATAAACAGGACCACAAAAAAAACAAAAACAAAGTGACCCATTTGGCCGAGGCGCCGAGGCCAACGCAGCAGCTCTGTCCGTGATGTTTCCATGACGATCCCGATACGGATACACAGCAGCCTCCCGAAAAAAAGAGAGCAGGATTATTTTAGCTCAGAGGTGATTAAGGCGACGGCTCAGTCCGAGATAAATGGTGATTAGCATTCAGCTAATACGCTCAGAGGCATTACTTTAAACCACACACACACACACACACACCAGACTGTTTGGTAGCAATAACAAGGTTTTCTTTTTAGTTAGCATCACAGTGGTTTCCACAGATGTTCCTCACAATACATCACAACACACTCTGCTTCCTGTCAATTGTCTGACTCTCACAGGAAGAACTGGAAGTCTGTTCTGGGGTTTATTGTCCCGCCTGCTGCTTCACATCCACGACGTTTCATCCACAGTGTTTGCTGGGAGAAGCTGCTCATTTCAAACCGGGTTTTGAGACATCAATATATAACTTGCATTAACATACATGAAAATAGAAATGTCAAATCATTGAATAATTATTACATTTAACAGGCAGTGAATTGATGTGGTAGAAAATGACATTTCAATCAATCTAGAATGACAGAGCTATTCATTTGAGCTCACCTATCCATCCATGCATTATGTATACCTGCTTTGAGTGTGTTCCTGCTCACTAGTGACCAAAAGTCACTTAATGCATTGTAAAGGTGCTAATATGGGCATGTTCCAAATCCACAGCAGCAACATTTCAGACCTTCAGTTCAGAGTCTATTCAACGAGAGGAAAACACTATATGTGACGGTTTAAAGGCAGACGTGAAGCAGCTCTCGGTGTCAGAGGAGGATCCTGCTCCAGGGAGAAACATGCAGATCAGTTCCACTTAAACGGATCAACAGTAATAACCAGCTCAGTGACATGTGGATGATGAACAGCCAGACACACTCACATTATACAGCACATGAACACAACACAGTAGTAGTAGTAGTAGTAGTAGTAGTAGTAGTAGTAGTAGTAGCCGACCGACCTGCAGAGAGGACATGTATATTATCAGCTCAGGAGGTGACTGTCCCTCAATCACTTCCTTCTCTTGCCTACCTTATGTAACTAGAATTACCGCCTCTGGGTTGTATGTCTCCACCAACCAGTCACAGTTTACATCCATGTCTGTCCAAAACGTCATCACTTCATCATTTTATTCTATTAGACATTTGTGTGACATTGTCATAATTAGCGACTGAATTCTTGAGTTATGGCCAAAAATCGTGTTTTGTGAGGTCACAGTGACCTTTGACCTTTGACCACCAAAATCTAATCAGTTCATTCTTGAGTCAAAGTGGACGTTTGTGCCAAATTTGAGGTTTGATATAAGAAATTATGTCACGGTTCACGACAATGGGACAGACAAACGGGCAACCCAAAAAACATAAATGCCGCCGCCGGCCACGAATGTTACCGGCGCAGAGGCATAGAAATGACGTAGATGGTCCAACTTTTGCGTTGCTATTGGCGGAAATGTTCCTGTTTGTAAAATAAAGTGGAAACAAGGATGAACTTGGCACCAACGCCGGGTTCTTACATGTTTTTAGAAGCCACATGCAATGAAAAATATTATTCATCTACTACTGTTTCACACCTCATCTCTGAACTCATCTCTGAACAAGCCAAGCGTTCTTATAATTAGTGACAGACAAACTGGTATTTTAACTTCATTAACCCAGCGGCTGTAAAATGCTCTCATTGTATATCTGTAGTTAAACATAAAGATCAGGAGCCGTCACCTGCCTCTGCAGTCTGATTATACAAACACACATACAGAGGCAGTGCATGTAGAAGACAATGAGGAGCAGCAGACTGGAGTCTCTCTCCTCCCACATGTTCATGCTAACAAGGCAAATCCTGCATCTGGCTGTCTGCGAGTCACCTGGATGAATTAAACATCAGGCTGCTGCAAAGTGAGCTGCAATCTTATTTAATCTAGATTATACAGTCAAAATGAAAATAAGATTACTTTTGTTCTTCTGAGTCAGTTTAGTATCACAGCCTGATTTCTCTTCTTCCTCTGAGCTCCATTAAAAACACAGAAATGTTCCTTCATCACCATGAAAACACACACACACACACACACACACACACACACACACACACACACACACACACACACACACACAGGTTTATTCTGACTCAACCCCACACACACACCGTCCTGCTGACACTAATACTCACTAGAGCACCTACAGTGAGCAGCTGATTTAGGAAAGTCCCATTTCTAACAAGGCTTGTGAGCCAATAGTAGAACCACGTTGGTATCAGGTGGTATCTCTGGGTCTGGGCTGAGATTGACGGTAAGTGTCTGGCAACGACTTGTTGTAAAGTGAACGGGGGGGAAGGAGAACACAAGTCTCTCTGTTCACATTCATTCTTCAGCAGCCATGTTTGGTTAGAAAGCAGGTGGAACTCTCTACATGAGTATTTGGAAAGAAAGTGTGGAAGCATTTCAGTCAATTTGGCATCAACGTTACGTTTTTTCACCTCATGAGAAGATGAAACAAAATACACCTGAAACAGATGAGAGATGCAGAGAAAGGACGGAAGAGAGGGGAGAGAAAGATGAAGAAGAGGAGGAGGAGGAGGAGGTAAAGGGCAACAGGGGAAGGACACAAAGGAGGATGAAGAAGAGGAGGGAGAGAAAGAAAAGGAAGAAGAGGAAAGGAGAGCAAAAAGAAAATGGACAGAATGGTAACCAGGAAGGATGCCGAAAAATAAATGCCGAAAGGAAGAAAGCAAATGAGGGAGGGAAAGGGAGGAAGAGGAGATCAGGAGAACTGGAAGATGACATGATGATGAAGAGGACGAAGAGGAGGGCAAGGGAGGTGGGGCATTCTGTAAGGAAAAGAAAGGAAAGGGAAATGAAGGAGGACGAGAAGGGTCAGAACAAGAGGAGGAGGAGTAGCAAGGAAAAAGATGAAGAGGAGGAAGACATGTAAAGGAAGAAGAGGAAAAGAGCAGGAAGACGGGAATAGAAAGGAGAAGAGGGGGGAAGAGGGTGTGGCAGATTTCCCAGACCTCCCTTTGTGAACCAACCACCACACCTGTTAGAAACCACCTGTCTGTTATTACGTCACCATGGAAACAGTGTGTGTGTGTGTGTGTGTGTGTGTGGTGCCCCTCCCCCAACACACAGAGTTCCTACAGAGGACACAGCCGACTATAATCGGCACTAGAGCTGCAACCAACCATTATGTTCAACGTTGATTATTTCCTCGTTTAAAGCTGAAGTCGGTCAGATCGGAGCAAATATGATTAAAACAAGTTATTTTTATAAATGAAACAGGTAACCTGAAAAAAACATGTTCCTCTGTGTCCTCTGGTTCTCCTAACGGCAGGAAAACAAGCAGTCAGAGCTGATCTGAGGTCTGCTGTCCAGCTGCCGTCTATAAGAGCCGGCTGTCAATCACTCTGAACTCCGACCAAACGGTCAAACTAGGCAGCGCTGATCAAATATGAATCAATATTCTGTTACGTTAATGTCTATTTCTCTCCTCAGATGTTTTCAGGATCATCTTATAGTGCACAGTTTAGCTGTAAAATGAGAAAGTTTGTGACGCCGCCGCCATTGTGAAATCTGGCGAAGGAACGCCAAGTTCCGGTCACATGACCGGAGCACAGCCAATAGGAACGCTCTCTCTCTCTGAAATGACCTGTGATTGGTCAAAGTCTCCCGTCACGTGCTACATGTTCTAAAGCCTGAAAACAGAGCCATGAGGAGGAGCAGAAGTCTAGTTTTCTCTCAGAACACTTGAATTACAATATGCTGAAAGGTTATTATGGGATCTTTGTCCAATGCCAAAAATATATACTGACTACTGCTGCTTTAATTGATTATAAAAATAGCTGTTGATTCATTTAATGTTTGACAATTAATAGATTCATATTTGCAGCTCTAACCTGCACACACATAAACCTGACCTTTAACCCAACCTTAACTTATCCTGGACTTTAGTTCAACACTCAACCTAAATCAGTCCGTAGACTACAACCTGCCAATCACTGAAAGAACAAACTGACACCAAATTGAAGACGTATTGACATTCGTAGAAACAGCAGAGAGCCACAGAAGTCACTATCTCACAGGAAAAAACACCAAATGATCTAGTTTCCATCGCTGGATATTCAACTCATTCAACTGTTTTTATTTTTATGGCTTGTCTTGTCCATTCCTAATATTGCTATTATTTTTTCTTATTTTATTTTTCTTACTTTTTACATTATTTTTAAGTGCTCTTTTTGATTCGTATGGAAGAATATATTTTTTTTACAGTTTTTAATTTTTATGACTTGCTTGCCTTACTATTTTTTTCTTATATTTCTATTTTTCATGACA
>CAKAOH010003921.1:0-28703 GCA_916701665.1 Sebastiscus tertius
AAATGAATAAAGTGTAAAATTGCCAATATGTCTTGTTTGTTCCTTGTTACTGATAGAGAGTCCAATCATCCAATCCACCAAACAACTCAAAACAAGAGTCAATACCAACAGGAGAATACACTGTTTACCATTGGCAGAGCATTTTGGCAAATTTTTCTTGGGCGCTACCCACATAATCAGCTGTGCTGCTCATCCCACAAATGCATGATCCTTACAAGTTGGACATCATTGTGAAGGTAAATAAACAGGCTTTCCAACCATGTAAAATACAATGGTAATTGGCATTGTAACAACAGAGAAATAATCCATCAAACACTAATTTCCAAACTTTTTTTTCTGAGTTTATATGCTCAGGCAAATATGTTGCTTCGTAAGTTCAGTATGTGTTCTGTAAATGTAAAATGTTCATTATTTAGAGCTTTCTGCACGCTCATCTTTGGTTTAGCTACAAGAAAAGTAGCATGCGAAGGCTCATAGTGGCTTACAATGATGCAATGAGGTTGTTGCTCTGGGTTCCCAGATGGCATAGTGCCAGTCAACTGTTTGTGTCCTCATGTGAGGCACTTTTAAGATAATTGATTTATAATTTTATTTGTCGCTTGGATGAGTCAGAGAACAGCACCATAGAGGCTTTAACCAGCCCGAGCAAGAGCTGCACTCGGCACTCATGCAGGCTCAGAAAACACTGGCGAGATAGCTTACATATGAATTGAATAATGAACTGCTGTGGTCTTATCTTGTATGTTTTTTGTTTCTTTTTGTTTTCTTTTATTGCTATGGACCCTCCTGTGTGTCTGAAATAAAGTTTGAATTGAAATTGAAAACTCAAGTCAAGTCAAGTCAAGTCAATTAAAATCAAACAAACTCAAACCAGGTCAAGTCAGTTAACTCCTAATTTTTTCAGTGTAGAAAATGAGAGGAGCAACTAGTTAATGTGACAAATTGAATCAGACACCGTTCACATTATTGGTTAAAGCCTGTGCAGGCTACTTGAAATTAGTATAAATTGTAACTCTAAAACCTCTCACGTTTCACAGTTCAGTGTAAAGTTATCTTCGACAATGCCTCTCATTTATAGAAATGGGGGCTGTCATTTGATCTAAATGTCCCTTACGCATGGACAATCAATGAAAGACACACACACACACACACACACACACACACCCCTGGGGCGCCTCAGAAAAGCACCAAAGGTTAGCAGTCAGCAGTGAGTGGTGGCCTTAACAGTCATGTGCTGTTTGCGTGTGTGTGTAGTCAGCTGACGTGTGTGTACACGTGTGTATGAGCTTTTGTTAATGTTTGTAGATGCTGGGAAGGAAAATGAATATCACAATATGCTGACAGATGGTTGGAAAGAGCTGATACCCACAGCAGAAAGCGGCCTTGATGAATTAATAGGTCAATTTTAAACATGGGCTCCTCCATTTTTAATCACTGTGAACAGATATGAAATAATTAGAAGTGACGGAGACGAAGGAGGACTTCCATTTAACTGGAGAGCGGCGACCTATTGAAAGGAGCAGAGGGCGTAGATGAGTCACGAAGATTGTGAAAGCAATATAAAGCAATCTTTTTGACTGCCAAATTGAATTGAAGTTGGCAATATATGTCTGTAAAAATAGCCTCCCTCCACAAAGCAGACGCCATTACTCAATATCCAGGCGTCGCTTTAGTTGGATGTTTTATCTCTTTTAGTGTCAGGCACTAAAATATCACTCAACCTCTCATTGTCAAAGGAGATTTACACAATGCACCCTGAAGTTGCCGTGCTATTGTAATGCCGTGGTTCAAGTCAACTGTAAAGGTTTTTTTTGACTGGGTCCAAAGCAACACACGACTGCCCTCTTCTGGTTATAATAAATACTGTCAACCACTTTTAATTTGCCATATCTCCACGGTGTTCAAATCATCTTTGAGACAAAGAGGTAACCCGACTTTCAGCATCAAAGCATCTTATTTTAGCTGAAAATTGACAAATATTACTGTTGAAACTTTAGACATCAGGATGGATAATTGCTGTGGTTGGAATTCAGGTCTTGTCAAGACGGGTGTTAGTGGCAAACAAATGCCGTATCAGGGTGTCAAGACGCTTTCCACTTCATTATAGCACCTGTCGTTTCTCTCTGTGACATTCCACACACACTGAAGATAAATGGACACGTGTATTCAAACATGCAAACAATGAAAGCACATGGGAACACAGAGTGTGTGAATGCCCACACTACCCCTAAGTATTAATCATCATCATCATCATCATCATCCTCATCATCTTCCTCATCATCAGCTTCACTCCTTCCTACAATTGTTTTACATAGTTAAGCTGTTGGTTTCTGAACTGCTGAACTGGCTTAAAGCTTTGCTAAAGCAATTTAATGATACTTAGCTTAGCTTTACAATGTATAAAAACGCCAAAGTGAAAAACCGCCCCAGAGCCCCAAACCCTGAGAACTTCAGGTTGTCTGTGTGTCAATTACTTACTTTATGATTTGGTTCAATAGTGGCTGCCAGCTCTTTTTTGTTTTGGGGCCCCCTAGTGCATTAATCTGTCCCTATACATATGTATCCATACATATTCACATGCTTGTGTAAAAGATATCCTGTAATAGGTGAAACACATCTGACATCAAGGGAATATTAAAACCTTTTCCCACCACTTGAGACCAAATTTCAACATTTTCTGCTGTCGCCCTGTGTTTTCTGGCCACACTTTAATCAGAATAAATAACATTCAACCATGAATGTAACCACTGGCAAGCTGACTGTAGATAAAGATATATTCATATACAGTGGTAGACTCGGGCTGTCTGAGGAGCAGAGATGAAAAACAAAGGCACCTGCATGCGGTGGGCAACCTAGAGGGCACTTTATCATGTTTTCTCTACTGGAAGGGCACCCTGTAATCAGAATATCATTCTTATGACTCTTAATCATATGGGGCTGTCTTCTACAGAGAATTAAATAGTGAAAATAAACTATTCTTAATTTTTCTGGGGACCCCCTGGTTGTGAACCACTGCCCGAGTATCATGTTTTACTGTATGTACTTGAAGGTCACCCTAAACCAGGGGTCTGCAACCTGCGGCTCCGGAGCCACATGCGGCTCTTTAGCTCATCTCCAGTGGCTTCCTGTGGCTTTTTAAAAATCGAAATTAATAACTGTTTTTTGTTTACATTTACATTTTTATTCACAATTTTTGTAGGTCTATGGTACGACGGAGTATTAGGGACACATCGAGGAAAAAAAATAAATCTGAGATTTCGAGAATAAAGTCACAATATTATGAGAATAAAGTCAGAAGTTTAAGAGAAAAAAGTCGTAATTTTATGAGAATAAAATCATATTATAAAGTAGTAATTTCACGTTTTATTTTCTTTTTTTCTCGTAAAGTTCTGAATTTATTCTCGTAATATTACGACTTTTTTTCTTGTAAAGTTACGACTTTATTCTCGTAATATTCTGATTTTTATTCTCGTAAAGTTATGACTTTATTCTCGTAATATTACGACTTTTTTGTTGTAAAGTTACGACTTTATTCTGGAAATCTCAGATGTTTTTTCCCTCAATGTGGCCCTAATACTCCGTAGTGCATTGTCTCTTTGGTCCCTCACTGCATTAGACTTATATACTATAAACTCAGACTATAAACTGTGTTACCTTCATCACAATGCTCAAATGTTTTGCGGATTATTGTGGATTTTTTTTGCCTAAATGTCTCTTTTGATAGTAAAGGTTGCTGACCCCTGGTCTAGACGGCCAGAGTTCAGAGTTTGACCGTCTATGTGTCCTCCTCCCGGCTAGAGGACGCTGTTACACGTCAACACGGTGCTGACGTCAAGTTTGTTGCAGGAAGTAAATCTCTCTTTGCCACTCAGGAAAGGCTTCATTCCGGCATGCGAGTTTGTTTGGTTTCCCATGTGACACCGACTTGGTTTAAAATAACAGATAAAACACCCTGAATATAACGATATCTGTCGGCACATCACGACAGTCATCATGGGCAAGAAAGGCAAGAAAGAGAAGAAGGTGAAGGGAGCAGAGAAGACTGCTGCTAAGATGGAGAAGAAGGTCTCAAAGAGGTCCAAGAGAGAGGAGGTAACTACTGGATTAACCCCAGATGTGAACATCTGTACCTGTAATATGACACAAATCACTGTTATATGTTATGTTTTTTATATGTTGCTAAAAGTATTAGCTAGATATTGGTCTGTACTACAAATCCTAATTAAAATTAAACTCTCAAACTAAATTAGTCTAATCTAATAATGTAATGTAATTAACAAAACTGTCTATTATTAGGACTAGCAGTATTACTGGTAACTAGGGTCTTACTGTTAACATTTTTTATGTAGACAAATATATATATGTTTTTTAAACAATACATCCACAAAGCCTTTAGAAAGGTCCCAAATAAAAGTATGGCTTTTCCTGAAAAGTTTGAAAAAAATGAATGTTTTGTTTATCTCTGTGGAAGATATCCAACATTTGGTTCCCACTTCTAACAATAATAATAATAATAATAATAAATTTATTTATATAGCACTTCTCAAAGCAGATGTTACAAAGTGCTTTACAAGACAATAAAAGCAGATAAATAGAGTAAAACAAATATGGTAACTGCCAAATCAGAACATCACGGAACATATTAATAATAGTAGAAGTGGTAAAATGGTAGGACAAGTTGATAAAACAAATATACAGTATATATATGTACATAAATGTGTATAAATGTACACATGCGTCCAGAAACAGATGTTTAAATACATATATTTATACCCTTCTACTTATAGGAATGCTATCCAAAAAAATGTGTTTCCAAAAGTTTTTTAAAAGTGGATACAGAGTTAGATGATCGTATCTCTATAGGAAGTGCATTCAGGAGTTTGGGAGCCCTGACAGCCAAAGCCAACAAGGCTTGAGCACCAATAATAAAACAACGTTAGTATCACGTGGTATCTCTGGGTCGTCAGTCAGTGTGGAAAAAAAGGATAAATGGCTGAGATTGATGGTAAGTGCCTGGCAACGACTTGTTGTGAAGTTACAAAGTAAATGCAATGAATCAGAGGAAGGAGAATGCGACATCTAGTCGCTGAATGTTAGCAGTTTTATCAGTAGCACCTTTAACATTAGCAATATTACTAGGACCCGCAACATTCACTAATATTTTAAAAACATTGACATCCTTCTGGTTTTGTTCTTCCTTCCTTCCTTCCTTCCTTCCTTCTCTGTCTCCAGGAAGATTTGGAGGCTCTGATTGCAGAGTTTCAGAATCTGGATGCAAAGAAGACCCAAGTTGTAGAGACGACATGTCCACCTCCATCAGCAAGGTGAAAGACAATTTCAACTTTATTGGCCCCTATTGGGAAATTTGTCTTGCAATTTATAGACTTGACCAAAGAACATAATAAAATACAAAAAAACACACGCAACACTAGCTCAATATATCAATGTGCATCAATGATGGCATAACATCAAGTCTTTAGTACATCCTGCCATCATCAACCAGCCTAATCATCAGTGATTAAAGGGGAGCATATATTTGTTCCTCAGCGTAATATCCTCTTAATATGACACATTAAGGAGACCTTGTTGTTTTTCCCTCGGTTTCCATAGGTTCAATGTATGTTTCCCTGGTTCAATAAGTTGAATATGCCCCCAAATTTGTAGACAACACTGTTTTTTGTATGATTTTTGACATTTATATCTCCACATTGGCTGAACAGATTCTTATCATTGAATCTGCATTTTAAACACCAATCTCCCTTCGTTCTTTTGCAATTTTAACAGCAAAGACAGCCCTTACCAATCACTTACAATGTTAGTTTATATCAAGAGACACACATGCCCTGGGAACATAGGGATGAACCTATATTCCAACCAAACCAAGCCAAGTCATAATAGTAAATGTAATGACGGACTCTACCATAGAGATGTAGAAGAGCATCACGAGTGTTCCAGAGAGTAAACTAAAGTAGATTTCTGTGGTGTCATTATGCTAAAAGGCTAATGCTTAGCCGATATAGTGTTCATCATTCAAGGGGAAAAAGGGAGTGGAGCACACTGATGGACACACAGCCTTTAATTGGGCGAACAGTGTGTTGGTGCTAGTCTAGATGATGGCACGAGTTGAAGGTTCAAGGGATCACAGAAAGATTACAAATCTCATCCTGAGGGCGACATACGTGTTTATCAAATTTCATGGCAATCCATCTATTAGCTGTTGAGATATTTTACTCAAAACCACAAATGTAACCTAATGGTGGTGCTAGTGCAAAAGTCAGGACATCATGAAAGTCAGTAGGATTCATCCTCCGAGAAAGGTGAATGTAGAACATGTTGTCCCGATCTCTCCAGCAAGTTGTTGAGAGATTTCGCAGAAGTCAGGATACATTCTCTGGGAGCCGTTAACGTCTGTGTCAGAGGGAGATGGCACCAATATGCATGAATCATGCCCGTCAGCCACGGTAGGAAGATGTACGTATCTCTGATGTCTTTTTATGTTTTTCAGATTGAGTGCGTCTCTCTCTGCCCATCCTGAGAAAGATGAACTCATCCTGTTTGGAGGAGAATTCTTCAATGGCAGGAAGGTAGGAGAAAATCCTCTGAATGACTGAATGAGTAGGTGATTAGATGATTCAACATGGTGACATTTAATCTGTGGCCACCAGCTACAGACTTTTTAGCAACTTCTTTAAAGCGGAAGCCGTCTTTATTCGAACAGTTGGTCAACTGAGATTTAGTTTGTTCAACACTGTTTGTTTCACAGACGTCCACATTGTACAAACTGTGATGTAGCTTTTGTGCTTTGATGTAGGGCTGTCTAGCGATTAAAATATTTAATCGCAATTAATCGCATGATTGTCCATCGCAAATTAATAAAAAATGTTATCTGTTCTGGACCTTAAATGGAGATTTGTCAAGTATTTAATACTCTTATCAACATGGGAGTGGACAAATATGCTGCTTTATTCAAATGTATGTATATATTTATACTGAAAATCAACGAACAACACAAAACAATGACAGATATTTCCCAGGAACCCTCACAGGTACTGCATTTAGCATAAAAAATATGCTCAAATCATAACATGGCAGACTGAAACCCAACAGGCAACAACAGCTGTCAGTGTGTCAGTGTGCTGACTTGACTATGACTTGCCCCAAACTGCATGTGATTATCATAAAGTGGGCATGTCTGTAGAGGGGAGACTCGTGGGTACCCATAGCACCCATTTACATTCACATATCTAGAGGTCAGAGGTCAAGGAACCCCTTTGAAAATGGCCATGCCAGTTTTTCCTCGCCAAAATGTTGCATAAGTTTTGAGCACTATTTAGCCTCCTTCTTGAAAAGCTAGTATGACATGGATACCAAGGGATTCCTTAGGTTTAAAATCGAGCCCGCTACAACTTAAAAATGCAAGTTGGGTTAATACGTTAAAGAAATTAGTGGCTTTAAAACAAATTTATGTTTAATGCTTTATTATCACGTTAACTTTGACAGCCTGAGTTTGATGTGTTCTCCTTCTTTCCTGGTTTTGTCAATATGTTACAGAAAAAATTCCACTGAATAAATCCTTCATTTTTAAAAAACCCTCGTTGCCTTTTTTTGCAGACGTACCTGTACAACGATCTGTTTTTCTACAACATCAAGAAGAACAGCTGGGTGAAGTCGGACATCCCCAACCCTCCTCCCCCACGCTGCTCTCACCAGGTACGCCCACATAAAGGATCCTTACGCCTCTTTTGGTGCACTCACTCTGTCCCTTTGTAAGTCCTCAGCTTTATTGTGTTTTATCTGATTCCCAGCAATAGTTTTAGTTACGCAGCACCACTTCCAAGTAAGCAGGTGTCTAATATTAATGAAAAGACTTTATTTAATAGACCCTGGTAGTGCTATATTTGCTCTACTGGAACATCATTTTGAAGTCCCTGATTGATGATGTGATTCTCCATTTGCACCACAAGGGGGCAGACTGCTGTAGCACAATTCATAGGAAACTTTGGAACTTATCAGCAAAGTCATCACGGCTGATGGCCTGTTGCAAGCAAACCAGTTAAATCTGAGGACATCAAACGTCCTTATCTTATCTCGTTCTGTTTCTGCTCCCCTCCTTTCTGTCTCACTCCTCCCTCCCTTCCTCCCCCGTAGGCGGTGGTAGTTCCCCAGGGCGGGGGTCAGCTCTGGGTGTTTGGGGGAGAGTTTGCCTCTCCAAACGGGGAACAGTTCTACCACTACAAGGACCTTTGGGTGCTGCACCTGGCTACACACACGTGGGAGAACATCAAGTACGTGCACCTGTTCATAAAAATAGATGTAATGATGAACGAAAGGCATCATAAATGGAAGTAATGATCAGCAGAGCGAATGCTTTAATGATGAGAGTGGCCAGAAATATTATTTCATATCAAATTAATTTATGAGGACATCAATTAGTTAATTATGTCCTGTAATGTAAGCCTTATCAGTAGATAAGTTGATTGCTTAAGTAATAAAACTTTTACAGCTCCATAAAATCACTGCTTGATTTAACATGTCCTAGATGCACGCTGTTTACTTTGTATTTATAATGATCACATTACAGATATCAGGGTTCCCGAAATGATTTCATATTTTGTGTTGTTCCAGGGCGCCTGGCGGTCCACCAGGTCGCAGCGGCCACCGAATGGTCCTCAGCAAGAAACAGCTGCTGGTGTTTGGCGGTTTCCATGAGAGCACCAGGTAGGCAGAAGGTTACTGAATAATAAACAAGGACAATATGTCTGTAATGGAGCGGATGGTGGAGAGGTACTTCCTTTATACCTGTAATGGGTGAAGGGAGTTTCATCTCTTCTATACAAAACATCAAATGTAATAAGTTGATTCATTCATAGGACACACTTGGACTCGCTGTATAAGTATAGAAAAAAAAAAATGTTCGTATTAGTAAAATCAGTGGCTATGCATTCGGTTCGAAGTACGATTTAACTCACATTTTGTCAAATCCTTAAATAATTTAATTATTCGTGACTTTGATGAAACAAGTGGGGCAACCTGTAGCTAACTACAGGAATTGCTTAGCGTTACATTAATATAGGTCATTTGTACCAATTCCATCTTAACAAAGCTAGCCTCTAGCAATCCAACATCCAGTGATGCTAATAATGTAATGATGCTGGTAGTGAACTGTTAATTCTCTTTTTTAGCTACATAGCACGATTTTCAAAGGAAGGAGGTGCCTTGGATTACTTGTGACAAATCTCGGGTATGGCTGCCCTTTTTGCCAGGGCTGGGATGATACACCTATCTCCTGATTTGATACTATCACGATACTTGGGTGCCGATTCAATATGTATGGCGAGTCATTAAGTATTGCGATTCGATATTACAATTTATTGTGATTTTTATTAACCTTTTTAACACTAGACGATGGGGAAAAGTTTAATCATACACTTCTAGGGACTTTTAGTTTGGAAAATATCTAAATGAATACAGAAAATGTTTGATTTTCAGCATTTATGTAGTCAGAGATGTCCCGAAGTCAAGTATATCAGTAGTTGTCAGGCATTATTTATTACATTTTTTTCCAGCAACCCAAAAATCAAAGAATAAAGACTGGTATTTACTTTTTAATTTCTAAGGGACGTGAAGCATGTTTTTATACTTTCCATATATGTGTTTTGTATATACAGTTCCCTTTGATAATACCTTATTTTGAAAACCGAACGTAGTCACACGTGTATACTTACGCTAACTTCTCAAAGGTTGTCGCTACCTCTCCGTCAGCTCCGTTCTCTTTATACATCCATGGTCAGCTCTATCGGGGCCGTTTGAATGCATTTAACATAAAGGTCAGTATATGGGTGCTCTACAGTTGTAGCGTCGGCTGAATTGACCACGGAGATGCGTTCCTGTCATGCTCTGCACTACTTTGATTGGTTTGTGCGTTACAGGAACGCCCCCCCCCCCTTCCCCGTGCCTGCAATCAGACCCGTCTCATCTCCTTACAAGAAGTCATATAGTTGACCCTCCTCAGGCTCTTTAATGTATCAAATCCTTCTGTTTTCAATTTGTGATTCAGTTTCAGCCTTTCCTCTCCTCTCCTCTCCTCTCCTCTCCTGCTTCCCCCTCCTCCCCCTGTAGGGATTTTATCTACTACAATGACATCTACTCCTTTTCCCTGGACACCTTCTCCTGGTCACGCCTCACTCCGTCAGGCTCCGCCCCCGCCCCACGCTCTGCCTGTCAGATGACCTCCACGCCCGACGGCATGGGTGTCATCATCTACGGGGGATACTCTAAAGTGGTGAGTGTGTGTGTGCATGTGTGCCACTCCCATCTAACTATAAAGCAAGGAACCTCTGTCTGTCTGCCTGTCCTTCACATATCTCGAGAACCGCTCATCCGATCAGCTTCACACTTGGCGGGTGTATTGCTCAGGACCCCATGGAGTACAGCGACGAATGTGGTGCAATTTGGCCAGATGGTGGCGCTATAACAATGCACTTTACGTTTTGGCCTGTAACTTTTGAACCCTAAGTCTCAGAAACAAAATTCTTATTTACTGGATTTTGTGGGTCTAAATCTATCCACAGAAGCCACACCCATTTACATCTAGATCTAGATTTTCCGTCATTTAGAATTTTTTCCAAATCAGACTTTTTGCTACTCCTGCAAATTTTGAGCAATCATCACCAAATTTGGTACACAACATCTCTGGATCAAGCCGGAAATAGTTACATTTTTGATGTCCCATACAGTTTTACTAGAGACGGGCATGCGCAAGTATTGATAATACACAACGTTTTGTGATGTGGTCTGCCTAATTGTGTACGTGTGTTTATCTAGAGAGTCAAGAAGGATGTAGAGAAGGGCACCATCCACTCTGACATGTTCCTTCTCAAGCGAGAGGGTAAAGATGGCCAAGGTACTAAAAACTTACAGTATATTATTGAAGACAACACAAACGATGAACATTAATAGAAATCGTCCTGCTACTGTCCTTGTTTCTTATTTTTTGTGATTCATCTTGACTGTTTCTCTGTCCTCCAGAGAAGTGGTCGTGGTCCAGGGTGAGCCCCTCTGGGAACAAGCCCCCTCCTCGCTCTGGTTTCTCTCTGGCGGTGGGCCCAGCCGGGCGGGCGGTGCTGTTTGGTGGGGTTTGTGATGAAGAAGAGGAGGAGACACTGGAGGGCGACTTCTACAACGACCTCTACCTGTATGACACAGTGAAGAACCGCTGGTTCCCCGGGGTGCTCAGGGTAAGCTACACGGCCATGAAGCTGCTGAATGAATGAATGTTTGTCAGGTTGGTTTGGATGAAAGGATGTGTTTTGGCTCCAGACTATACTGCGTATATATAAGTATTGTTAAGATTTTAACAGTACTTCTACTGTTAAAGACACTGCTTATCAATCCGATACTTTAACGGTAGTCTTAACGGTTCTTTTTGTTGTTGTTTTAAGAGAAAAAAATAAAAAAATAATAACAGAATAACATTGCTTTATTTTGTCATACATAGTGTATATAAATTAACATTTGAGTAGCAACTGCAACAACATTGTTTGGAACAAATCACTTATATTATAATTAAAATGTAAAATAGATCAAATAAACAATTATTTCTAGTATAAGAAACGATCATGTTTTGAACAAACCACTATTACAAACTGTAATGTGATGATGGGTGGGGCAGCGAGGGATGAACTACGAGCTAGTCTGTTTCGAAAAACGGTGCATTTCTCCACCTGTATCTGATGCACTTTGTCAAGATGTTTTGATTGGAAAATGCATCATTGACGAATGTTTTAATCTTATTACAAATTAGAAACAGAGTTTGTGAGATCAAAGGTGCAAGATAACGTTTATGAAGCATCAATAATTCAATAGGAAATCAATTTTCACGGCAGCTACTATTTTATCTTTATTTGCGACAATTACAAGGTAAACAGTAGAAACGCGGCGTTCAAGTTACAGAGCAATCTGCCAGGAATGTGCGCTTGCATGTCTGTGATTGGCCAACGCAAGGCCTGGCAGGATGACGTTGCGTTGCAGCAAAAGTTGAGCCTGGTTGAACTTTTTTGCTGGACGCTGCTGGACTGACTGGCTTCATTCAACAATCTTAATAATCAATTAATAATCTTTCTTAATCTTTCTATTGATTTTTCGAGAAGCGCTCACCACTGGTTGGTGCAACTCTGAAGGGAGCTTCAAGACAACTGCAGGGTACCGATACCTCGGCCGATGTCTGCGATTATTAATTGTTTTGTCTCTGTCTGTCCAGGGAAATAAGTCTGAGAAGAAGAAACGAAGAAGGGGGAAGAAGGCTGGAGCAGAGGGGGAGGGAGCAGAGAGGAAGGAGGGGGAGGAGGAGGAGGGGGCACTTCAAGGACCCACTGAGGTCATTAAGGAGATTGTCACTGAGGACGGTACAGTGATGACCATCAAGGAAGTGATCCCTGGAGCTCAGGAGGAGGAGGAAGAGGAAGAGGAGGAGGATGAGGAGGAGGACGATGGCAAGATTACACAAACTAAACAAATTTGTGAAAAAAACAGAGCAAAAATATAGATTGGTTTGAAAATCACGTTTTCTTTTTTTTTTTCAATCTCCTCCGGTTCAGCCTCGGCCCCCCTGGTGGAGCCCTGCGCGAGGTCCAGTGCCATGGCAACGGTGCGTCAGGGCAAGCTCTTCCTGTACGGAGGGATGTTCGAGGTTGGCGACCGCCAGTTCACCCTGAACGACTTCTACTCTCTGGACCTCAACAAGATGGACCAGTGGGAGGTTCTGGTGGAAATGGACCCAAGTGAGTGAAAAAGACATGTCAAGAATACAAAAGCGAAGTAACACACGTAGACAAAAAAAATGATATGAAATGTACTCCTTGTCAGCTCAGCAGGTGGTTCTGAAGCAGCCAGTCTGAATATGTTGTGATGCAGGAGAGGAGTCGGAGGATGATATGATGGGACAGAACTACGTGAGGTTTCATTTAGATTTATGATGTTTTTCTCCACAGAGACACAGGAGTGGCTGGAAGAGTCTGAGTCAGAGGAAGATGAGGAGGAGGAGGAGGAGGAGGAGGCGAAAGGAGCAGAAGGGGAGGAAGAGGAGTCTGAAGAGGAAAGCGAGGATGAGGAAGGCAAGAGATTATTCTGCTTCTTCACTGTCTCCTGATTGACTGTCTTTCTTTTCCACTTCACCCTTTCATGTAATTTCTAATGAGCTACAAGCACACTACGTAGATCAGGATATACTTGACATTAAACACATATAACGTATACCAACCTTCCAAACAAATGTGAAAATTAGGGCTGTCGATCGATTAAAATATTTAATCACAATTAATTGCATGATTGTCCATAGTTAATCGCAATTAATTGCAAATTAATCACACTTTTTTATCGGTTCAAAATATACCTTAAAGGGAGATTTGTCAGTTATTTGATACTCTTATCAACATGGGAGTGGACAAATATGCTTGTTTTATGCAAATTAATGGATATATTTATTATTAGAAATCAATTAACACCACAAAACAATGACAAATATTGTCCAGAAACCCTCACAGGTATTACTGCATTTAGCATAATAAATATGCTAAAATCATAACATGGCAAACTGCAGCCCAACAGGCAACAACAGCTGTCAGTGTGTCAGTGTGCTGACTTGACTATGACTTGCCCCAAAACTGCATGTGATTATTATAAAGTGTTTGTAAAGGGGAGACTCGTGGGTACCCAGAGAACCCATTTACATTCACATATCTTCAGGTCAGAGGTCAAAGGACCCCTTTGAAAATGGTCATGCAAGTTTTTCCTCGCCAAAATGTAGCACAAGTTTGGAGTGTTTTTTAACCTCCTTAGCGACAAGCTAGTATGACATCGTTGGTACCAAATGGATTCCTTAGGTTTTGTAGTTTCATATGATGCCAGTATCTTCACTCTAACGTTAAAACCCGTTGAGCCCGCTACCACCTAAATATCACAAGTTGTGTTAATGCATTAAAGAAATTAGTGGCATTAAAACAAATTTGCGTTAACACGTTATTATCGTGTTAACTTTGACAGCCCTAGTTTATAACCAAATATCTGCAAACCTGATGACATTAGCATCGGCCTCGGCTGTACTTTGAGTGAAGTTATGAGTTAAGTTAGTTTGAGTTATGCTAACACGATAAACTAAGATGGTTTAAATGATATGCTTATTATCAGCATGTTAGCGTGATAAAACATTATAAATATTGGCTGATATTTCATCACATTTTTAAACTCTCAAATACTGGTATTGGTATCGGCCTCATGAATACAGTATTGGGGGGCTATGAGGCTGACTTTTACTCCCTAGTGTGGCTCAAGCTCTAAAACGTCTTGATTTAGATCAAAGGTTATTTGCTGTAGTGCGACTGATGACATCTTTTTGCCTGGTAAAAGTCCACCTCCATGTCTACCTCCATGTCCACGGTTTGCAACGTAGGTTTTCTGTTAAAATTTAGCATTAACCTTAAAGTAATAGTTCGGGGGTTTTGAAGTGGGGTTGTATGAGGTATTTATCCACAGTTGGTGTATTACTTACAGTAGATGGCGGTCAAGTCGCCCCCAGCTTGGAGAAGCAGACAGGAGTACCGGCTACTTTTAAAGTGATGTTTGATTTGGCAGGAAACCAGCTAGAAGCTGTTCTCAGTAGATTTGCCCATGATCTTTTAAAAATGTTACCAACAACTTTAACCTCTCTACCTGTGTGTTTGTGTTTCTAGATGAAGAGGAGCATCCCGCGGTGCAGGAGGGAGAGACAGTGACGGATTATCAAACCCGAACAGAGCAGTACTGGATAGGAACGGCACGTGCCAACATGGGCGCCGACGCCAAGGACAAAAAGGTTGCTAAGGTTGCCCTCGCCATGGCTAAAGTCTTCTTTGAAGACCAATAGTGGGATACGCCAAACTGTTTGTGTGTGTGCGTGTGTGTGTGTGAGAAATATTTTTTTGTAATTACCTTTTATAAAACATATCATTTGATCTATCATTTGAACTGTACTGCAAATAATTCAGTTATACAAACTGAATTTCATTCATGTTAAAGACAGAAAACAAAAAGCCTTTATTTACTCCCACTGATCAAATTAAATTTGAATATGTGGACTATTTTCCGTTTGTGAATATACCATTACATCAGATGGTAGATTATGGTACGCTTTTAGTAACGCTTTTCTGTAACTTCACTAGATAATATTCAACACTGACATTTTTTAACTAAACTGGGAAAAAGAAGTTTGGAAACTTGTGTTTGGTGGATTATTTCTCTGTTGTTACAATGCTAATTGGCATTGTATTTTACATTGTTGGAAAGCCTGTTTATTTACCTTCACAATGATGTCCAACTTGTAAGGGTCATGCATTTGTGGGATGAGCAGCACAGCTGATTATTTGGGTAGTGGCTTGTCTCCACTTAAACCTGCTTTAGATGGGGGCAGCAGAACAAGCTGTAAACACAACACTGACATATTACCGTCGTGTAAAGTTGATATTGGCAAACGGCTACTTATTCACACACCTAGCAGATACTGAGCAACATTAGCACTCATTTGTAGTTGTGTTTCTGGACACCTGACAAATGTAAGTCCTATCTTCACTCTCCTTTTATATCTGTTTCTAGGTTCACCAACTAGTTGGTTGAAATTGAGTGCTAAGCAGGAAGCGTACGGTGGGTTTATCTGAGCTTTTTTTTTTTTTTTTTACTGAAAACAAGGTTGATAAGAGCGGTGAGAGTTTGGGCTGAACGATTTTCAAAAAATATCTAACTGCAATTATTTTGACTGATATTGCAACTGCGATATAATTTGCGATATGAGAGGAAATTAAATTATGGAAGGAAATCATTATTCTCATTTTCATGAAAACATATTAAAATGATTATGGTGTAATTTTTTTGGAGATCTGTACCAAATAAAGATGTTTTCTTATTCTGTAGAATATGATGTGTAGGCCAGGACGGCTCTGCAACACAGCAATATTTAATTGGTTATTTAATTGCAATTTGAAAATTGCAGTAGGCCATATTGCGCTTTCGATAAAATTGATATTTTGAGAGTGAACCAAAACATTAAAGTCGCAGGCCCTAAAACCAAAACAATGAGCTGAAAGACACTAAAACGTTCAGTTGAGCTGAGGGGAACTGCAGTCGGGTGCTAATTCTCTTTGGGTTTGTTTACACATAGTCATGGGATGCATTGTTAGTATGATAATATTAATTAGGCAGCCATTGGTGATTAAACATGTCATTATCCAAAACAATGAGCTCCCATACATCCAAAACGTTCAGTTGTTGTGTTTCCTGCTGCAAGAGGACACTTTTTCACAATTTACAATAAACATGATCCTATTGTGGTGAGGACAGCTTCTAAAGGTGGTAATACAAAGTGAGGACAAAATTGGAAAGACAATGCACGTCTGAATATGCATCAGAGTAATGGGAGTACATTTTCTTTAGTAAAAGAAAAATAAATGATAAAAGCATGGGTTTGCAAATTTTATTTTTGAAATCAAATTTTCAAGACTGATAAATTCCCAAATATTAGTCAGTACTTAGTGCCTTTAAAGACCACGTTTTTGTTGTGCAAACTGTTGTTTTTGTCATAAACATTTCACACAGAACGCGAATAGCGATGTACTTTTTCCGGTTGATTTTTCTGAGCTTACGCATCGCGAATAAAGACATCAACAAATCACATAGTGTGGAACAGATTGAGTTGTGCCCATAGACTGTATGAAATATTGATGTAGTCTCCGTGACATCACCCGTAGATTTCTGAAGAGCCATTGTGAAGCTCAAAGTGGGCTGCTCCAGCCATCGCCATCTTGACAGCGACGACACAGCCGAACTCCCGGCTAATCCAGAAATGGGCAAAGAGGTAGAGCGGTGGAGGAGCTGAGGCGGGCCCGGGTGATGCAGCAGAGGAGACGGCCTGCGGCAAGCGACCCGAGACAGCACCCACCTGTCACTCAAAGTGGCCACGCCCTCAAATTATGTTTAACTTAAATGGGTAAGTCATATAAAAAGTCACCCCCTGTACAGTTGTCATGAACGGGGAAATTAGCTAAAGGGACCAAACTGTTTTTTTGTACCAGGCTGTAAGCAGGTTTATTTCTGATGTGAAGTTTGTCACTTTAACATGGGGGTCTATGAGAATACCCCGTTCGTAGCTATACCTTCAAAAAGTAAATGCACAGTAATTGGTACATATTCCACGAAATCAATTTGTATGTAATCCACTTAATTGTGAACCTGTATAAATAGCGGCTAACGCCGCGTAGGGATGAGATCGGGGTGGATTGGCGGATCAAATAACACTGGATTTAACTTTCCCGGAACTCCTCGCTAAGTTGCTTCTTTCCTCACCACTTCTGCTTACTGGGCCCTTCTTTATCTCCAGATTGCTGTAGATAACTGCTTCATTGATATGATGGTTTGGTGTGCCCCCTGCAGATGGCTAGCAGCAACACATGTCCTTTGTCTTGAGTTTCACTCCTCTAAAACAAGCGAGGGGGAGAATAGGAAGCGAGGAACGTGAGCTAAGCAGAGGAGCGACGGTATTGAGGAATCATCAGATGATGAGAGGGATGTGAGGGGATGGAGAGCAGGGGAAGCAGCGCGGATGAGAAAGATGGTACGACGAGACAGTGGTGGCTACAGCGGGGAAGAGAAGGGAGAGGAGGAGCGAGGGATGCGGGGAAGGAGGAGGGGACGAGTGCACGACGTGTCAGGGAAGACATCAGTCACTGTGCGAGCACCAGCCTATCCCTCTGACCTATTTTATCCTCCATCAGCATGTTGAACGAGGGATGAGAAGAGGCTGATGAATAATAGAGGAGAGGGAGAGATGGATGAGAATGAGGCTGCCTTCCTCTTGTTCTCTTCTCCCTCCTTCCCAGCCCCTCTTCTCCCTTTTTTTCCAGCGACCCCCTTTTTTATTTTAACTCCGGGACAAGAAAAGATTTTATAAATAACTTAAGACGAGATTTTTTTGGGTGCACTGCTGACGTGGGGGGACGTAGCGTGTAATCGTCACAGATACGTCAGTCGTGAATGTGTGTGTGAGAGAGAGAGAAACTTGTAGAATACGGGTATGCCAGGTCAAGGAAGGGGGATATTTCTAGCTTTTTCTTAACTTGGTGTACCTTATATTGCAAGAATAAATTGTCAGACTTGGTATGATATGAATACAGTCTATATATAGAAGAACTGAATCACTTTTGGATGCCAGGATATCATGGATGAGGATGTCAAAGTGGCCAAAACTAGCAACCCAACAAACCACCACATGCTATTTACACTTTAAGTAGATCTTTCATTATTTTTTACACAAAGTCTGGTTGGTGGTTCAAAGTCTTTTTGATGCTAAGGAACACAATTCCAAGGCACACATACATACTTAATTATTGACCCCCCCAGAGGAGCTCCCTTATTGATTGCTTGGAGATGTCACATATTCTACAGACAGACCAGATGGTGAGCAAACACAGTGAGCTGCTGGATAAGGCCGCCTAACTGAGAAGAGAAAAAGAACACTTTAACTAAGATTTAGCAGTGGCTTTACATTTACTTACAGTCGTTGTCTGATCCAACATGGAGGCACCAGTTGGAAAACTACCCTGGAGTTTATGTGTTGCCAGATTGGCCATAATTGACACTGTCATTTCCCATCCCGTTCGCACGAAAAGGCGTATGAATGACACCATAATACGCACAGCATTTAGTATGCATTAAAACGCCTTTCTTGCTTGTGGTGTATCATTTGTACGCCATGTAGTCTGTACGGACTGCAGTGTAAACGCATCCACGTAAATATGCCATACTCCGAGCTAGTGATGTAGAATAAAAAGCGAGAACGAACACATGACTTTTAACCAAGAGGCCGACGTTCAAGACCAGTGTTTTGTTTTGTAACGTTAGTGACGTTTGTGACGTTTGTAACGTGTTTTCCGTACCTACGTTACGTTATTCTATATGTATTTATTTACTACTTAGTTATTTTAAGCACAACCATGACGTCTTTCCTAAACCTAACTAAGTGGTTTTGTTTCCTCAACCTAACTGCAGATGATACTGTGGTTTTGTTGCGTGCCGTACAAGTGACATGCAAAAAGCCTAAAATGACATGGCTATTTATACTCCTTCTCAAGGGACCGGGTTGGATTTTTATACACAGATATACGTCTAATTTAAGCCACAGACTGAAAGTACATATAACTTCTGAAAATCTTAAACATTTATTCTTTGATTGCAAAAGCATTTTTAAATTTAAATTGATATAATTACAAAATTTGCTAAATAAAATGTCTTTAAAGCTGCACTCAATATAATAATATCAATATTTTCATATTAACAATGGATCAAATGACTACATATAATGTGAACCGTGTTGCTTGTAGTGATGAACCCACAGAGATTTGTCACCCGACTCTGCAATTGTCCTCAGCTCTACAGAGCGTTTCAGCATTTTTGTTATTGTTCTTTTTAACTTGTTTTTAGTTTTACGCCCCTCAACTTTACTGTTTTGGTTTGCTCTCATCGCTCCCATCAGCATTCTTTCCAGATGCAATGGACTGCTTTTTCCGCAGAACCCCCTGATAAACAAACACGTTCTCATCCCAACTCGTCACATGCTGACGCTTTGTCAGACCCCTTGGCATCATTTTTTCAACAACCACTTGGCGTCAATATACGGTCGCATTAAACACATGCTTAATGTTGTGAAATAAACAAAAACACTTATTTAGGGTTAGGCAACAAAACCACTTAGTTAGGCTTAGGAAAAATACAACAATGGTTGGTCTTAAAATTACTATGTTTGTACAGTGAAAATAGGACCTGACATTGTGAACACGGGACACGATCGATCAGCTGATTGTAAAGTGAAATGTAACGCACGGGACACGAACAGCGGTCTCCTGGATGAAAGTCTTGGGTTTCTCTGATTCACTGCTTTGTTCTCACTAACGCCGCTCCCTCTCTTCATTCACTCTATACCTGCCTCGCCCATCACTGCTCTCTCTCTCCCTCAGTCGCTCGTTGTGCCTTAGAGGAGTGTCCAACTTTGAATTCTGTGTGTTTACAGCAACTGACGGCTGTTACATATTATACCTCTAAGACCTATACGACCCCTCATACATATATGTAATTTCCCTCATGCTCTGTTTTTTACTATGTGTGACCCAGTAACCGTTATCCATGTTAGTGTCAGTGCCTTTTTAGCTTATTCATTCTGTTCAGATGATGTCATGGATTTGTGAGCGCAGACACTTGTGTTACTAACTTCTCTAAATCCTAATCCCTCTGTTGTGGTCAGGAAATCACACTAACTGTGCATCGCCCCGCCTGCTCTCTCAATCACCTGCTCACCTTCTCTCTCATCCTCCCCCACTACCCTCCTCCTCTCTCTCTCTCTACTACCAGTGTGTTTAGAGGCCTAAACCCTAATCCCCAGCCTCACAGTGATTTTATTACTGTAATCTGGGCTGGAATTGGCTTAGCTCTCCCAGACACTGGCAGACAGAAGGACAAGGACAACAACAGCAATGGGACAGCTGCAGGGAGGAGTTGAACGGGAAAAGGAGGACATGGGAAGAAGTGTAAGAGAGGACAGTCAGGGAGAGGAAGGAGGAGACAGACAAAAAGAGTGGTTTAGAGAAGTTTATCTAAAATAATGTGAGTACCATCTGGTGTTTCCTTTCTGCCCACACTGAGATCTAAACATCACACCACATTGGCACAAAACTCAAAAATGAGGCAAGTAAACTAAAAAATGTGTACCAACAGAAGTGAAGAACACAGTCAAATAAATGCACATTTCACAAGTCAGTAAATTATTTTTACGCCATTCATTCATGCAGGAAGGCATGCTCTATTAGCCCAAAATACAGAAGCCTGAGGGACCCTGAAAACCCTTTCCAGCATATACACCCAGTTAGCAACTTGCTTTGGAACTAATGTGGCGGGCGCCATCTGAGAACAGTGTCCAGCTTTCTTAATACATGCAAGCCTGTTTGTGCGGACATTTGCAGCTGAAATGCAGCACAAACTGCAAGTCAGTGTCAACTTTAAATGGCTTTCAACTGTAATGAAAAGTAGCGGTTGAGCGCGTTTCATAGATTGTATATTAGAAGTGGATGTAGTCACCGTGATGTCACCCATTGGTTTGTCGACTGCCGTTTTGTAGCCTCGAGTTCGGCATTTTTTCCGTCACCATCTGGGTTTTTGGCCGTCGCCTTGTTGTTTTTTTGCAACCAGAAGTGACACGAGGGTGTAAAGCTGAATAAGACATTTTCAGGCAACCAAAAAGGTTATAATAAACTTTCACTAACTGAAAAAACACTGTGAAAGGGTTAAAGTTCTATGACAAAAACGCAGACAGCTCCCAGACCGGACAACACCGTGGTAGCGATCACAAGGTAGCCACCCCCTAAAGCATACCCTGCTTTATGGTCTATTTGACTCTAAATGGGACCATAATTTACTAAATGAACATCATGCTGTATTGAAGAAGACTTGAAACTAGCGATTGAGACCATAAACTCATGTTTACAATGTTTACTGAGGTAATAAATCAAGTGAGAAGTAGGCTCATTTTCTCATAGACTTCTATACAATCAGACTTCTTTTTGCAACCAGAGGAGTCGCCCCCTGCTGGCTATAAGAGAGAGTGCAAGTTTAAGGCACTTCCACATTGGCTTCACCTCACAGACCTTGAAGTAGCCCACTGGAGCTTTTACTTGCAGTTTGTGATGTGTTTTAACTGTAAATGCCCCCATAGAAGGTGTACTAACAATAGACTTTGGAGATAGGCCTGAAGGAACGGATTGTCAGTGTTGTCGACTTGGCCACTTTCTAGCTAGATTTAGCGACATTTGGAGCTAGTGCTGCTAGCGACTTTCATTGGAAAAGAGTTGACAACACTGGGCTTGGTTCTTTTGGTTGGATACTTTCAAAATCTAGTTTACTCTGGTTTCTCCAATGTTGCCAACCCCAGCTTTAACCCTCAACTTTGAAGGCAAAGCTCCTCAGTGGACACCAGCAATACAGTGGCTGTACTGGCTAACTGTTATGGTGTAAATTTAAAACTTAGTCAATCATTTTAAAGACCAAAACTGATTTCTCACCCTCGTAACCATGTGCTGTATGTAAATGAAATCTATTTCACACTTAAGTTTAGGTTTCTCTAAAGCAGTATTACACAGCTGTGTTGAACACCTGATTCTGATTGGTCAATTACGGCGTTCCACGATCTGTTATGTCTTTATAGCAGACCGCTGCTATGTATAACAGACCATTGCTATGGGCGCAGTTCTGATGTCGGACTCTGGAGGACCGGTTTTGTGCCATATTGTTGATTTCTTAAGTAAGTAGCCGTATAATAAGCAGGATAATGTACAGCTACCTGTACATTATTACGTATATTTTTACTTATATTTACTTATATTTCTGTATCCTATCAACTAGTCAATAAGGAGGACTTAGTGCTGTTTCTCCCTCAGAGTGACCGCTGCATACAAACCATCATTAACAACCTGATTTACTCAAGTATCACCATGCTAATGAAATATATTTTAGGAAGTGGAACTACCTATTCCTACTGATTTCTTTCCCCCCTATAAACGCAATGAGCTCTGGATAATGTAGTGTAACAGGGACACAGTTTCTTTAAAAAATGTTGCTGTAGAAAATTTATAAATGTTATTTTTCAATGCTTTTATCATAAAAAAACCTCAGCACATCAAACCAAAACTATCAGTATGACTACATACCCTCTGTCTACACCAGACATGTTTCGGCTGCGTTCTTCAGTCATCCGTCTAACAGCACAGATGTGCTTTGGTTTTAATCAATACAGTCTGCCCAGACGGCACCAGTGGCTACAACCAGAAGCATCTTTTATCTTACACTGAAAGCAGTGACAGTGAGTCAACGTGTGTCTCTATCTCCTATGATAACCAAGAGGTTTAGTGCTATACTTCTTGGCATTTTTAAAACGAATTCCTTGCGTAAAGTGATTGCTAACATTATTGTATAGATGCAGCAGACTCCTGACCATGTCCATCTTCGAACTCAACCTTCATTTTGATCTCTACTACACGCCTGTATAGTTTTGCACCTGCATCTTGCAACGCTGCGATGCTATCATAGTGACAAAAGCCGGGTTTTCTACCAGCACTTCTAAAGCTCACTAGTTAACACTGTGTTCCAAGCTAAACTAACCAGCAGCTGACTGTAGCTTCATATTTACCATACAGACATGAGTGGTATCAATAATCAAACTCTCAGCCAGAAAGTGAATAGGCATATTTGGCAAAATGTTGAGCTATTCCTTTCACCCGTCTGCTGATGGAAAATATGTATCACTAGACGGGTATTGTTTTATTGTTACTACTACTCTTTTCAATTAATCCTTATCGATTCGGTTCTTTATCAATACTCTTATTGGCTCTTTTTCATTACTAAATAATTGCTTTTTAGTATATTATTTAAAAAAAGAAAGATGTGCGCTGATATGATTCAATCCCTGCAGGTAACATTAATGAAATTGAAATATCGCTTTTCTACATGTTTACATCATGTTTATGCTTGTTGAGCAGGTGTATTGATAAAGTCTTGGCTTTTTACTTGCAAAGGTTTAGCTGATGTCGCTAAATGGATGAAAAAACGCCACCATCAGCTCAACCTATCTAAGACTGAGCTCCTTGTCAACCCAGCCAGTCCATCTATACAACCACAGATCAATAGATACAATGGACCAACCAAACTCATACCCACAAAGTCTGCCCGGATTCTGGGTGTCATGATCGATGACCAGCTTACCTTTAAGGTTCATGTAGCCTCAATTGCTCGGCCGTGTTGATTTGCCCTGTACAACATCAGGAAGATCGGACCCTACCTGTCGGAGCATGCAACACAACTCCTCGTACAGGCTCTTGTAATATCGCGCATTGACTACAGCAACTCCCTACTGGCAGGCCTCCCTGCCTGCACATTCAAACCTCTGCAGATGATCCAGAACGCAGCAGTGTGACTGGTCTTCAACCGACCCAAAACAGCACACGTCACTCCGCTGTTCATGATATCGCTCCACAGGCTCCCAGTTGCCACTCGCATCGAATTCAAAACCCTGTTGCTCGCTTCCGAAATAGCAACAAAAACGACTCCTGCCTGCCCGAACTCCCTCATCCAGGTCTACACTCCCTCCCGCCCACTACACTCAGCCAATGAAAGGCGCCTGGTTCTCCCATCACAACAGGGCCCTAAGTTGCTTGCTAGTCTCTTCTCGTCTGTAGTCCCCCGGTGGTGGAATGAGTTACCAAACTCCATTTGATCCGCAAAGTCCCTTTCCGTCTTTAAGAAAAAGCTAAAGACCCAGCTCTTTCATGAACACCTCTGCACCTAATGACATTGATGATGTTGATGAAGATGATATTGATGATGAGGATGTTGTGGATGTTGATTAAGATATTCATGATGATGATGACATTGATGACGTTGTTGACATTGGGACTTGAAGCTGTTGTTGGCACTTACTCACGTTGTTCCCTCCCATCTAGATCCTTGCTTGTGTTGTACGAATTCTCATATGTACGTCGTTTTGGACAAAAGTGTCTGCTTAATGAAATTGTAGTCGTCTTTAGACTCTCAGATCGAGCCAACCATCTGAGAACCAAGTGAGGTAAGATGCAGAAAGAAAGACAAAGGGTATAAGCAGCTACAGGTGAGGGAGGAAGCGAGGAGCGTGTGTGTCTCTTTAAGAGCTGGAGTGTGCTATCGAGCAGCAGGAGGGGGGGTTGGTTGGCTGCAGTGGAACAGTCCTCTTTAATGAGCCGATTTTCTGAGAGAGAGAGACATACACAGACACACACACAGATCAGGAGAGAGAGAGAGAGATACAGAGATCCAGCCGTAGGAGGAGAAGAGATTGTAAGACCAAGACAGCAGGCAGGAAGGCAGGCTGTGCGTCAGCCGGCGCTCCGTAGGGAAACATGGAGACAAGCAGGAGATGCTGAAGAGGACAGAACACACCATAACAGGATCATATAGATGGATGTTATTTCATCAAACCTGAAGGCAACCTGAAGGCAACCCACGCAGAGGAGAGACCACTTATGGACGCAGTGGATTAAAGACCTACAGACAGCCTGAGAGAGAGGGAGAGGGGGAATAGAGGAGGAGGAATTAATCAATTCAGTTGTTTATTTTCATTGTCTGTGTGTGCGCACTTGCTGTCAGAGAGATTGTGTGTGTGCCTGCGTACAGTGTGTGCGTGCATAAGGCAGGAGACTGCATTGCTGCTCTCCAGCACCACAGGACAGACAGAAAAAGAAGGCAGCCAAGCAGATTACCTTATGTCTTCTCCCCATTTTTCTGTCTCTCCCTCTCTCCATGCATGTGTGTGTTCCTTCGCCGTGCAACCAGGCACAAGGTGTGTTTGTGTGTGTGTGTGAATGCTGGGGATAAGAAGAGGATGGTGAAGCCTGAAGTAAGCTAGAGTCAGACTTTATATGGTCTTTTTTTTGTCTGATCATAAGGACCAGGTCTGAAGAAAAAACTCTCTTTCTTTCTTCATCACACATCAACATGTCACAGCTCCAGTTAGGGTGCTGATCAGAGAGCCTAAGGGTGCGGGTGGCTTCTATGCTGGAGGCTCGGGGGTTTGAAGGGCTGCCACCGGGGAGACTTTTCAGCTCTACGCCCCAGAGAGGTGGAGGCATCATCAGGTAGGAGGCGACTGAACGCGGGGGTCTGAGCGGAAAGCAGGAGAGGAGTAGGAGGAAGAGTTGTGTGTCGTAGACTGTGTAGGCAGGCCGATGGCCGGCCGGTGGAGCTGCCCGATGGTTTAAACTCCTGCTGAGAGAGGATAATGGCAGCTCTGGGCCCGCTCTCCTCCTCTCTCACCTGCATCTGCCACAGAGAAGCTGGGAAGTGCTAGCCGACGCTATAGCGAACCCACCAAGAGGATGGTGTGAATAGCGTCACCCTTTCCCACAACGCCCCTGTGACACCCCTGTGAGGGGCCACGTTTCGTTCTTCACCTCGTTTATCCTTCCTCTTCTCCAAACCAGCTGGAAACAAGGGGTGGCGTTGCTTGATTCGTGTGGGAGTTCTCTCCCTCTCCCTCCCACTCTCTCCTCCTCCTCCTCCTCCTCTTCCTCCTCACCCCTGACCTCACCAACCTCTAGACTCTGGTCCATGGACTGGTTCTAGCACCAACCTGTCCTTCTTTTTCCTCCCTTCGTTTTCTTTTTCTTTTCTTTTTCTTTTTGTCGAGGCTTCAGGGGAATTGCCAAGACCTGTTTCATGCATGTCCACTGGCGGCAGGTTCAACTTTGACGATGGGGGGTCATACTGCGGAGGGTGGGAGGAGGGCAAGGCGCACGGCCACGGGATCTGCACGGGACCCAAGGGCCAGGGCGAGTACTGCGGTTCCTGGGCCCACGGCTTCGAGCTGCTGGGCGTCTACACTTGGCCCAGCGGGAACACCTACCAGGGCACCTGGGCTCAGGGCAAGAGACACGGCGTGGGCGTCGAGAATAAGGGCCGCTGGGTGTACAAGGGCGAGTGGACGCACGGCTTTAAGGGACGCTACGGCTTGCGGGAGAGCACGGGGACGAGCGGGAAGTACGAAGGGACTTGGAACAACGGGCTGCAGGACGGATACGGAACCGAGACGTACTCCGATGGAGGTAAGAGGGGGAGGCGAGACACAAAGCCAGATGCATTGTGGGTGTTTTGGGGGTGGGGTTGAGTATGTGTATGTGAGGATGTGTGAACCAAACAGTGCCTGTCAAGGAGCGATATTTGATATTGACTGACAACTGTCATCTGTGAAAACGACTTCTTACTGGAGAATGACTGACAGGCCGATGACGGTTACAGAGGTGGCAGATGTACACTAGGAGGCGTTTGTCCAGAGGTCTTCTCGGGTCATCCTTTCTCCTGCCGTGCCTCGTCAACACACACACACACACACACACACACACATTCAGGCAGAGGCAGGGGGTTGCGTCAGGACAGGCTGTGAGGAAGATTCTCAATCTCCTTACCTCGGACTCTTCCTTTCTCCTCCCAACCCTCACCCCTCACTTCAGCTGCATAAGGACACACTGTGTATTTGCAGGCCTTCAATTGAGGCCATGCAGTCTTAAGGGATGAATAAAAGGTTGGAGGAACAGAGGACAGCAAGTACCAAGAAAACAAAGTGTTTTAGAAAACAGATGTTGTAATGATCTAACAGAGATGGCAGAAACATCAAATCCATGTCTTCACCCTTGATTTCCCCGCTTACATGTACCATGCCAAATTAATTACTCCTGTACTCTGTAGAATATGTCATCAAATACACCACAGAACAAAAGATTACACTGCCAATGTAGGATGCTAGGGCTATATCTGCACTAATACGTTTTAAAATGAATACTTTTTGCTACGTTTATGCTTAGCATCCACACTACGGCGTTTTTGAGCCACTAAAACGGAGGCGTTTGGCTCTAGACTGCCAGTGTCGAAGGTTTTTCGGCTGCTTCAGCATGTTGAATCGGCGGCGGAGCTCGTCGGTGAAAGAAATCCCTCTGATTGGCTGTTCAACTTAAACGAATAAGTGCACAAGAAGAGAAACGGGGGTGAGGAAAGCAAGACAACGGGTAAAATCAAGAGGGCACACACAGAACGCTCTTCGGATTTTTTTTATCTTCATCTCATCTGATCATTCCAATACACAGATATTTTCACAAAGACATGGCCATCTGGAATGAAGCTAAGCGGTGAGTGAGAGTGGTGTGAAAATGGTTGGCAAACTCAGCTTTATTTCATGTACATATCATAACAACAGCTTGTATATATGCCGTCCTCGGTCTTCTGGTTTCCCTTTTTGAATGACGAATTTCATCTCACGCAGGCGCAGAATGTCCGTGCTAACTGGCCGTTGACTGTAGTCTTTGCGGTGTGTTTGAGTCCAACTTATCGGCCAAAACAAAGGCGACGTGAGGCGACGCAACAGGCTGCCTTCATCGCCACTAGTTCCTTTAGTCTGGACGGACATAAACGGAGACCTTTCAAAACGATGGCACATACACACACGTTCGCTTCTTGATTGGGTCTTATCAGTCATGACGTGTTCTTCCCTGATTCATCATGCCCCATTACGTGAACCTTTTCCAGAAGAAAACAAACAACATCAGCCTCAACCACCAGTGGTAAAGTTCTACATGGATAATGAGTTACAAGCTTTTGCAAGCGTGTTGCATCAATTCCTATATAAATATAAATGCAAGTCCATTTACCATTTACCCTTTAGCAACAGTATATGACGAACCCGGCTTTCAACTAACTCCAATGAAAACCCACCTGCGGCGTTATTCGACAGTCGGAGCAAGTGACGTAGTATTAATAGTGTTAGAGTCCATTCAGGAGGGCTGGTGGATGGATCAAACAAACACAAGACTTTCAACCAGGGACCAGTGTTCGTGTCCAGTGTGAAACTAAAAGTAACATTGACTTATTTCGTCATGTGTGTTGTTAGTCACGTTACTCATTTGTATCGTCAGACCCGTGAGTCACATGAGTTACTAGTCAGTGAAGTTAACGTCAACCATGACCGCTTCCTAACCCTAACTAAGTGGTTGTGTTGCTTAAACCGTGAAAACGGAAGTTTATTTTGAAAGGACACCATGCATGTAACGAGCGTTCTGAGGTGC
>CAKAOH010003925.1:0-33873 GCA_916701665.1 Sebastiscus tertius
CGCCCAGCCCTAAGTGGAGTAAAAGTATAAAGTTTCCCCAAATTAAAAGTACTTCAGTACAGAGTAAAAGTATTTTGTTACTTTCCACTGCTTACATTCAACCACTCGTCTATTTGGACGACATTTCAGCTCAGAAAACTCCAGTACAGAAGCTCCCAAATAGAGAAAGCGAACATCATGACTGTGCAATACGCTATCACTCATCACAAACGGCTCACTACTTTCTTTCTCTCCGTCTTTCCCTCCGTTTCTCCTTTTCTCCTTCCCTCCCTCGCTCCCTCGGATGCCGTGCATTCCTCTTTGTTTGCTCATAGCGAGGCCCTCCCTGCGGATCCCGTGCCTGACTTTCCCAAAGCCGATATTAATATCACAGGCCATTGTAATGGAGTTATTTTCATGGAAGCCCCGGAGGAAGTCACGTGGCTATGATTAGCCCCCCGAGGGCCCGGAGTCTCCATTAAGCTCGTTGTTTTAACTCACATAACCATCAATGAAGTGGAAAAGCTGAGGAAGTAGCTATCACTCTGGGCCGGCTGGGGTGTTTTCTGAGCACCTATTTTGTTAATGGGGCCAGAATATTTTCCCTCCATCTTTTTTTTTTTCGGAGGAGGAATTATTCTTAAACTGCGGCTTTGCAGAAAGAGCCTACACATGTGTGCGTTTACATTGACCCACCACCATTAAGATTGATAGCGATGGGATCTGGTGGTTAACACACTGTTTAAGCCCGGAGAAAAAAAAAGTGGGGGGGAAAAAACAACATAAGGAAAAGCACAAGGACTCACACACACTCAGCAACTACACGCAAGGGTGAGCTCCAATGCATCTGCCATCAGGAAGACGACTTGAGTTAAGATGGGGAGGGGAGGGGAGGAAAAGCACCCTGGAATACATTTACTCTGTCAGGTTACTACTTAAACACACATGACTGAGAAAAGCAGACTCTGCCACATGCATGCTTCCTCTCATAATTCTGTTCACCTCTCTTCTTGACCTAAAAGCCACTGGGCCACTTCACCACTGGGCCACTTCCAAGGAAACAGGAAGAACTGGGCCAGCGAGGCAGTTGACAGCTTTCAGATGGACTATCGGTGATATCTACCATGTTCAGAGGCTTACTGCGAGGAAGTGAGGGCCTGTTCCCACTCTGCGGAACGCAATTACACAGACGTGAGCCTCATAATTGTCAAACCAAATCTTCTCGCTTGTCAGCTAATAATGGCAGTGAAGGAAAAAAACAAAAAGAAAGACCTGACCTTTAACAATAAAAAAGGAATTTGCGTGAATTATGAGTTTTGATTTTCATTTTTTTTTATGAATGGAAATATCAGACTGTGAAATAAACGGATCACATTTTCAGACCAGGGGGATTTCTGCCTGGTCTTCCACTTAAGAAGTTGATAATATGAGTAAAAAACTGTATTAGATATATCACGTTTTGACTCGGGATTACTGACAGTGTATATCCACCGAGGAGTTTAGACAGTCACAAAGGTCAAAGAGGGGTCACTAAATAGCTCAAGCATCCATAAACACTTGAGGAAACATGCATGGCTGAAAAAACAGGAACTGGTTGTCCAGTAAGAGCCTGCTCTCCGCTGGAAAACGGACACAGTGTCCCCGAATCATTGAATGTCACCCAGCAGGCCTCGGGCTTCGTAGCCGCTCGCCCTGCTGTCTTCAGACGCTACTAAAGGTCGGGGGAAAAAATCAATACAGCATAGCATCGTGATATTTTGTTTTATTTTACTCTGTATTGATACACGGACGTCAAGCATCAATCTTTTATGATATGAACTTTTAACCTCTTAACAATCCTGCGCCGGTTTATTGCTCGTGGTGTTTACTCGCGTTCATGCGACCGTGGTGTAGCATTTACACTTCTAAAATCATAAAAGTGGTGTTCATTTGTGAAGATTATCTTACTGAACAAAACCTGTAAGTATCATAAATGTGTGTGTTTACCACAGAGCTTATTTTCTGCAAAAAATACAAAACCCAATGGAAAAATCCCGCAGGCTTTTGGTCGAGGGAACCTACAAAAATACGTCGTCCCTGGAGCGCTATATATTATACTATACTATTATACTATCTATGTATTGGTATTATATGAATCTAGAACCTAAGGAGTAGATTGGTACCAACTATGTCATGTTAGCCTGTTGGGAAGACCGCTAAATAACGCTCCGAAGTTAGGCTAAATTTTGGCGAGGAAAAACTGGCATGGACATTTTTAAAGGGTTTTCTTGACCTCTGACCTCAAGATATGTGAAAGAAAACTCTGAGATGAACAGAGTGAAAACTATATCTTATTAGATAAAACAGATGTTGACAAACTGCGTAATTTGCAGTTGAAAAAAGGCAATAAATCGCAATATATCTTATCGCTTATTGTATCGTGACTTAAGTATCATGATTAGGACTGTCAAAGTTAACACGATAATAACACGTTAACGCAAATTTGTTTTAGCGCCACTAATTTCTTTAACGCATTAACGCAACTTGAGATTTTGAGGTTGCAGCGGGCTCAGATTTAAAGCTAGACCAATGGGTTCTCTGGGTACCCACGAGTCTCCCCTTTACAGACATGCCCACTTTATGATAATCACATGCAGTTTGGGGCAAGTCATAGTCAAGTCAGCACACTGACACACTGACAGCTGTTGTTGCCTGTTGGGCTGCAGTTTGCCATGTTATGATTGGAGCATATTGTTTTATGCTAAATGCAGTACCTGTGAGGGTTTCTGGACAATATCTGTCATTGTTTTGTGTTGTTAATTGATTTCCAGTAATAAATATTTACACACGTTTGCATAAAGCAGCATATTTGCCCACTCCCATGTTGATAATCGTGATAATATATCGTGGCGCCTCTGTTTTACTACCTCTAGAATCACTCTACTCCTTCCACTCCTGCATTTCCAAAACATATTTCCATGTTATTCGTCATTTTAACTTGGATCACGAGGCTGAGGTTTTTATCGTAAGAAACTCACTTGCGGGCAGCAAATATAAATCTGACGATTTTTATCGTTATTTTTATTTCTATTTTGGAATATTTAAATAAATACCATGTCGGTCACATCATCCTGCAAAATGGAAGATGGCTAAGACCTTCCACTCAGTCACATCTGCATGTCGTCCAAAATGATGTAAGCAAGTTCCCATCACTTTCCCTTATTAATGTCAGCTCCATGTTGGGCGCTGCGCTACATAAACACCCACACACATGTTAATAATGCACACGCAGCAAGACTCTATGTGGGCCCCATTTGACCTGCGTGTGTTAAACTGACACACATATAATACGCCATCTATCCCCCCCCCCTCTCTCTGTTCCCCACGCTGCTCGGTCCCGACTGGGCCGGTTGGGGGGGAAATGGAAGATCCACATGGAGCTTGTGACACCGCGGCCCTCTGCGATTCCCCAGTCGCCGAGACCAGAGGAGGCCGACCGGCCCGCTGCACATTAACTGGAACAGGTGCAGTGAGCGGGGGCTTGTTTTTCTTCATTGGCTCCTCAGGAAATCATAAAGCAAATATATTGCTGGAGGACGGTTTTCGGGGTGCCCTGTGAGCAAACTGAGAGGGGAAATGGATCAACGAGCGGCCACCGGGGACAGTAAATCAACAGGCTAAAAGGAGAGCTGAATGTACTGTGGAGGCCCCGGGAGCCCAGCCCAAGGCCAGGGCCTCTGTCAGTCAGAGCCTGGTGTTAATGTCAAAGCCAGCTGGACCTGGCAGCACACGCCTATAAGGAAATGATTGAGCTGTCTGTGTCAATCGCCAGTGTACCACTAGAGGCCATAATGTCACAGGCCAGCGTTTTGGGGAACTTCAAGGTTGAGTTTTTTTCACCCAAAATGTCATCTTTCTGTAGCCGTACATCGGGGAGAGGATCAGACTTTCTCCCCAGAAGCTGTTTTTTTAGTCATATTTTTATGACACCAATATAAAAATGACTCTTCCTTCACAATAAAAAGCCGAGACAGAGTCATGCATGGTTGAATTTATGTATTTCCGTGTCAATAGTATTTTCCAGGAGAGCAATACTGCAGTTGAAAATGTAGGAGCACTTTTCCACACACTCTTTGGAGTAATGGGTCATCACTAATCGATTTGTCCTGGTTGTTTAAGCTCCAGTGAGATCTCCCCGTCCCTCCGTCAAACGCCTCAGTGCACACACATTTCTCACTGGCTGGAAAACCCTTTTCTCTCCGCTACTGCACTTGATTCAATCATCGTCAATCAGGAACATATGGTGTTTCTTGCCCCCCTCGCCTGCCCACCACTGCCGCCGCCGCCACCACCACCGCCACCGTATCCAGTGCCACACACACTTTTACTCTCGCCTAGTTTACAAATTAGAGCAGCTGAGGTTTACTGCTACTTCACAGAGGCTGCCATGGGAGGCCCGGACAGGCCGGTTACCAAGTTGTGAATGGGGCATTATTATGAGCTGGAGACACAAGCTGGTCCGGCCCAATTCTTCTGATAAAGTGTTTCAACACATCATAGAGGGAAACAGCTGTGCTACAAATTAGTACTTTCTCTGTGACATTGACAAATGTGCTGCTTGGACTCTGTAGAAGTTTCCAAAGCCCTCTGTTCTTACCCACCTTCCCAGCACGGACACCTTAACCACCCCCAAACGCACGCACTTGGCAGAAGACGCTAATAGAAGTTGTGTGTGTGTGTGTGTGTGTGATCACTCCAGCTAATCATCTATCTGTCAATCTACTTACTGTTGCCAAAGTACAAAAGCAGAGCGTTGTGCAACACAATATCTATTGTTGAGAGACGACGGTCATGTGTCGAGTGACCAAGCATGAATCAAACTTAACTTCATGTGCTGCTGGCTCATTTAAAACATGTTGAAAACCAAACTTAGCCGTGTTTGTCAGAGTGTGAAAGTAATATTCAGTTACTTGTGAGAGTGTGGTTATCACACATCAAGAATGAGTGTGTGGGAGCTACTTAAAGGCCAGAACCATTGTTTTGTTTTTTTGCTAGAGGTGAAATTAAAGGTTGCTAGGCATTTAAACGGAAAACAGCGTGGCTGCGTTGGTGGAGGCGTGTTGTTTCAGGTACAGTAATGGTGAGACAATGAAATACAATCCAGGAGGCTCCGTTCGGGTGACAGATCCATCAGTTTCAAGACTTATCAGACACCAAAACACTGCACAGCAGTTTGTAACACTACAAGGAAGGACTTCACAACCATGGCAACAACCATTTCATCCTACGTTGTGATAAATGTGGTGTTACAGGATGACCCTTTATTTCTTTGCTGGAGTTCTCTGCTTCTGCACCCTTGTTGTGTCAACCCAATGGCTGTCTTTAGGGTATGTCCATATTAAGTGACGTCCGACCACGTCTAAAGGCAAAAGTGTTGGATTAGGTGGGGCTAAAAGCCTGCTGTCGTCTTAGACTGTATATAAGAAGTGGATGTAGTCATTGTGGAGTCATCCATTGATTTGCAGACTGCCGTTGTGAAGCCTCAAGTTCGGCATTTTGTCCGTCGTCATCTTGGTTGTTTGCAACCACAAGTGTCACAAGAGAGTGGAGCTAAGTACAACCGAACGCTGAATGAGACATTTTTAATGACTTATTTATATAATATAATAATAATTATATACATATCTATATATAATATGAACATAATATATATATTTTTTAACTTTCATGAACTGAAAACATACTGTGAAAAGGTTAATGTGGACAACTCCCAGACCGGACAACGCCGTGTCAATCACAAGGTAGCCCCGCCCTAAAGCATCCCCTGCTTTATGGTCTATTTGACTCTAAATGGGACCATAATTTACTAATTGAACATCATGCTGTATTGAAGAAGACTTGAAACTAGTGATTGAGACCATAAACTCGTGTTTACAATGTTTACTGAGGTAATACATCAAGAGAGAAGTAGGCTCATTTTCTCATAGACTTCTATACAATCAGACTTCTTTTTGCAACCAGAGGAGTCGCCCCCTGCTGGCCGATAGAAAGAATGCAAGTTTAAGGCACTTCAGCATTTGGCTTCACTTCTCAGACCCTGGTGGTAGCCCACTGGCTGTTGTGGACAAGGGTGAGATCTGATAATCATTAAGACAACAGGACACAACAACAGTCTCTCCTGTTGTTGGTTTTTGAAAGTTACAAGTTGTGTGACATAACCCCCGACCCCCCTCCCAAGATGATATCACAAGCATTTCGCTTGAAGCACACTGACGGCCTCAAGGGTGGGATAGTTAAGAGGAAATGCAGCATTAGTCAGTCTGAGCAGCAACATCCACCATGGATGAACAAACAATACCACTTCATGAAAGTAAAATTTCATCAGCAGAAAGTCTCAGGAAAAATCCAGACCCAGTTCACTCTGGGAAGCGCAGTGGAAAAACACGACAGCAGTACCAGTAAGTGCTTAGCAAAAAGAGATTTCCACTTACAGCATTACAGATAATTGAGGATTTCCCCTTTAGGTATTACAGGTAATTGTAATTATGTGGTGGGACTCAGAATAAACAGTAGTTCGGTTTTAAGTACAGTAACACTGAAGTTCTTTGCAAGTGAGTAAGCCGGACCCTGTCTACGTGACTTGAAGTCCTGCAGACGGAGTAACACGTGGTTTGGGAGAGAGTGATTGTACCAACGAGCTCACTAGGTATTTTGCAACTTAAACGAAAAAGAGAGCCAGAGAGAAGTGAAACTACTTTAGGGGTTGAGCCGCTGGAGCAGCTGGAAGGTAGCGTGTTCCAGGGTTCATGTAACAGGAAAATAAAAAACGGTACTTCCCCATTTTTACACTATATGTAATTTCATACTAAATAAAAAAAATAGTGTGCCTGCTGGAGAGGTGGAGGGGTGGAGGTGTGATATATAACATGCTGAAAAGTTAATAGTAATGATGTGTGTCAGTATTTTAAAATGTTTGTTTAAATACAGTGTGTCTTCTTGTGTCGGTGATGCAGAGGATTGCTCTTACGGTCATTTTGGTGACAAGTAACTCATAAATTCTGCAGAAAACTATATTGATACCACAGCATCTTTACTTCCTCTTTCTGACAATGACACATTGTGACTGTTTCCTGTTTTATTATCATCAACATTACAGGTTGCCAAAGACTAACAAAGAAAGATCAAGGTAAATAACCAAGAGAAGTTAAGATATTGATAATTCTACAGATGTATATGGAAATATTCTTCGCTGTTTTGATCAGATGATGTCGCCCCATGGCAACCAAGTTCAAAACTCAGGTCTTAAAACCAAACTGTGAGCAAACCAAATGATAAAACGAGGCTACAGACCACACGCTAACTTTGAAGAGGAGAGTGACAGAGTGTTTTTGACATTCTCAGTTGACTCTCAGTGGGTCTGTGATGTGCAGCCAGGCTGGAAACATCACCGGGCTCGAGGCACCATGTTATTCTTTCTGCCCTAAAGAGTGGCAGAGACGAGCTAAACGTCTTACCCATAAATTTGACCCGGTGTAGGTCGGGCTGCTGGCTGAGCATCAATAGGGTGTACCTTAGTGTGTGCCAGGAAGCCAAGCCCCTTCTACCACAGAACTGCTCATATATCCGACTCCTCACATCATTCTGACCCGCTCTCCGCATGATCACAGCACCTGAAATTCAAATTACTGAAGGGTATTTTAAGATTGCGGTGAAACGCTGGAAACACAACATTTCAGTGTTTAAACATGTCTGTCAAATTTATCATGATCCATCGGTGCTATTAGAGTAAACAGATGTTGCTGCTGGTGTTGCTGGTTGTCAAAACGAAGACTGCATTACCCATAAACCCCAAAGAATATGTTGCTGCATGACCCTGCTGAACCTAGCTAGTGTTGGTTTGTATGTATTTGTTTCATCTTTGTTTTTAGCTATAAAAATAAACATATTGAAACATGTTTTGTCCATCTGCATGTAATTTGTTTCAGCGTACAATGTTGTGACAAACTTTGAAACCTTTAGTGTTTCGTGTAAAGCAATTCATGACATTTAGTCATAAACCATATATAAGAAGTGTACGTAGTCACCATGACGTCCCCCGTTGGTGGACGTCACGGTGACTGCCGTTTTGAAGCCTCGAGTTCGGCATTTTGGCCGTCACCATCTTGGTTTTTTGGAACCAGTAGCAAAGAACGTATATCACCAAGAAATGAAAGTCAATTGTTCGTTCCATTGCAACATCAGCGCCCAGCAGCAAAGCTACGCTTCTGCCATGTTGGACTGAAAGCAACTACCAGACGTTAGTAAAACGTCCACCTAAAAAGTGCCGAACAAAAGTAAAATGAATTATATTCTATCGTCATATTAAATCTAAATGGCCTGTGCAGAAGCAGCTGTTGTCAAAAAAGCACCAGAGCTTCGCCTCTTTGAGGGTGGAGCTAAGTACGACTGGACGCTGAATAAGACATTTTTAGGCGACCAACATGTTGCAATTAACTTTCATGAAGTGAAAACAAACTGTGAAAGGGTTAAAGTTGTAAGACGAAAATACGGACAACTCCCAGACCGGACAACGCCGTGGTAGCGACCTGTCAATCACAAGGTAGCCCCGCCCTAAAGCATCCCCTGCTTTATGGTCTATTTGACTCTAAATGGGACCATAATTTACTAAATGAACATCATGCTGTGTTGAAGAAGACTTGAAACTAGAGATTGAGACCATAAACTCATGTTTACAATGTTTACTGAGGTAATACATCAAGAGAGAAGTAGACTCATCTTCTCATAGACTTCTATACAACCAGACTTCTATTTGCAACCAGAGAATGCAAGTTAATTGGATTCACTTTTCAGGCCCCTGATTTGTGTATTGGTGTGTTAATATTGGTAACAACTTACTGATGTTAAAATGCAACATTATGCACCTTTAATCTGACTGAATTGCCATTTCACTTCACTTCATTCATCCAGACTGACGTCATGTTCATATCAGCAAATTTCTTAATGGTAGCGGGGCATGTTATGTTTTGTTTTGCCCTAACTAATCAGTAACGAGTGACGTATCCAATCTGCCGATATCATTTTCAGTTGACACGGACGTTGTGAAAGCAGCTGCTACTGGCAGTTAAAGTAAGGTTTTTCAGACAATCAAATACATGTGTCTATTTAAGAGTTGTTATCTCTGCAGTTTTACTTAAAAGAAACTGTACAGCTGTGTTACATTGTTTGCTTTAACTGTTTTTACAAGCACAAATTAGATTATTGTGAGTTTATTGTGTTATGAATTTCCATTGTAAGAAAGTTCTTACACTAAAACAATAATGGTTGAAAACCATATTCTAACAGGTCATCGCGCTGCAGACGTCGCAGTAACTTTCCGCCCCTCATCACTCCAGTTTTATTTATGTTCTGGCTTTAGTATATATGAAATGTGCTGCACTAATCAGTCAGCACATTTCTCTGGCTTGGTAACCTCCCTCAGATTTGCAGGGTTTTATGTTGACACGACCGCCATCACCATCATGACAAGGCACATGGTGAGTGGGTTGCGTCCAATTTCATCAGACCGAGTTGACAAACAGTCTAGATTATACACTTTTCAAAGGAAGCGAGGACTGGGAACTATTTTAGCCAATGCAAAACCACATATTTCATACGTATTTCTGCCAAGAGGGTAACACAATCTCACATCCCACTGGCAAAATTAATGTTTATGAGTATTTTTAATGGGCTACCTCAGACCCGAGCTTTTTAAAATTATGCCAGCGCTACCAAAGCCTGTGAAATGATTTCAGAGCTATAAAGGAAGCGTTATGTTCTACCACCTTCCCTATAATTGAGAGCAGCTCCCTTCAACAAGTCATGGGAGTTATGGCAATGATGGAGAGGCCTCATTATTGAACGTTTAGTAAATCAGTGCTGAAGTTTCTACAGTTATGTTGAAAATGTAGAAAGTGCACCGGTTTAAATGTTCACTGAAGAGATTCAGTGTGATTTATTGGGCCTGCACAGTCACACTGTTGTTTGCACTGTGGAAGCAAAGTATGATTTTAAAAGATAGACACATTAAGGAGACATGTGGACTCATCGGAAAGAAGTTAGCCTAATGCTTAGAAGACAACCGAATAGAGACCTTTCAAACAAAGTTAGCTAGATTGTTTCTGGAGTAAACCTCAATGTGAATTATGCAACATCACGATAGTGAATCCAGATTAATTCTGAAAGCAGCTGTAAATCTTACAAGTGATGCTGCATAGCTAAAGAGGTATGTGTGGGCCTAAAACTGAGACTACTCGGCCCATACCTGTGCCTTTAAGATCCGGCCTAACCAGATACTGCAGACAATTCAGACCCAAATCCGACCTGAGACCTACAGTTATATTGTTCCTCTATTGCACCCTTTACTGACCGTTAGTTCACCAGGCTAATGCTACACATCGGCTACTCCGTTTCTTTAGCCCTTCCCGCTGTGTGTTGCATATCTACTTGCAACACATGACATGGACAGATTCTAGTGCTGTCCCGAAGAGCTTGGACGCTTCGATGAGTAATATTAGAAGGTATTCGAAGCTTTGCGGCACGGCGCAGCGCAGCAGGCTGACAAGTTCTTCTGTCTTTCGGTCTCCATCTCACCCGTTTCAGTGACCCGTGACAGTGGCACTGCGACACAGAAACAGCTATATCCATCTGAGAATAACTAATAATAATTAATGTTGAAAATGAATAATGTTGTGAGATTATTCCTTATTTCATGGGCTAATGACCAAAGACCAAGACCAAAGAAATTCTTAGTCAACTAACACTCATACGATTTTGTCGACTTATTAATAAGCTGATTTCATCGACAGACCTGTGAGACTGCACAAAAGCACCACTTTAAATCTTGTGTTTACCAGAGATGTGCTCATAAGTCACTGAATGACTTATGAGCACATCGCAGAAATAAGTCATGCAGTGACAATGACTTAGAAATAAGTCAGCATGAAAAGAGACTAAATAAATCTTAGTCGACTAAATCCAAAACGACCGATTAGACGACTAATTGATGACTAATTGAGGGGGCAACCCTACATTTAAAAAATAAACCTCACCCCAATCCAAATCTTAAAGCAGCAAACATTTTCGAGTAGCTCTACTATGGGGCATGCAAATGTAAAATGTATACTTGTATGTTAAGAACCACATTTAGCTGCTTGCTAACCTTTCATAGAACAACATAAATGTGACTATGTTTTTTGCTGAATAATATATATAATATAATATATCAAAAAGTCGTAAACCAAAATGCTGTAACCGCAAAAACACAAAATGTCATAGTCCATACAGAAGCCAAAAAAAGAGAGTAAAAACATGGGGAAGTGCTGGTAGTATGACTCTGTATGCGTCCAGCACTGATCGAGACTGAGAGCTGCTCCTCACAGTGAAAGTATTTGCACTTGTTAGTGGATAGAAGGGAAGTAAAACGGAGCTCCTAGTCAAAACAGGAATCATTCATTTTAATCACCAAGAGACAAGAGACAATAGAGTTTGTCTTGTTGTCATTGGTGCTGAGACTGTTTGAAAATGTTCAGACTTTCACAGCCCACACTGACACGACAGAGAGAGGCTCACTTCCTGCTCCTGCTGGCCTTATGAACAGCAGCACCTGCAGTTTGTTTACTAACAACCTAATCATAATAATAATAATATCTACATTGCTTTTGACTTTGTGTTTTCACTGCTTGGTAACAAACTGTGTGAATACATGACCTGAATTACTCAACAACAATATCAAGCACTACAGAAATATAGTATCTTATAAAATTAAAATGATATGCCAAAGGGAGTATCATATAGGGTGAGTTGCCGTAATGTGGGACACCTAAGCTCCAGTGGGTGTAGGTTTTGCGGGCGGACCAATCTTGATGTTAAGGGTATACATTTCTTATAAATAAAACAATCCTGCTAGATTTTATCAAGATATGTTTATGATAAATAAAATATACTAAGTAAATACACTCTATATATGTTATTTCAATTACATTTTCCTTTAGGAAATATGGTATTGCAAAGTGGGACAGCATGGATTGCGCAATAACAATGGTTCTTTTATATTATAAAGCAGGTTTAAGTGCTTTATAAATACTGTTAAACTATCACAACACTCAATATACGGAGAAATACACACAGACCATATTCAGAAATTTTGCGTTTGAAAAAAGCCGTTAGGATTTCTGTGCATTTGTGATGTCACAAATATACAATATTTACACGGTTTTAAACATAAACATTCTAAATGTGTCCCAGTTTACTTCCTGGTTGCAGTGTATGCAAATAACATCGGCTGACAGGAAGTAAATATGGACCCAAGCTGTTGCCTAGCAACGCAATTCCGTTGCAATTCCGTTGAAATGCACTAAAACGGAGCGTTTCAGACAGAGGGTAAATACAGGTATATTCAAGCTGACAGTATGAGGTAAATAAAGTTTTTTTTGAAGATTACAGCACGTAAACATGTTCTAGTAGAAACACAAAATACAAGTATGAATCTGAAAATGAGCACGATATGGGACCTTTAAGGTGAAGTGCAAACTTTTTGCATCTTTTTTGGTTTGATTAGGACTCATCCTGGGGATTTCAGAGTGGTACTAGGTGTGGATTTATATCGCAATATATTCCAGAAGTCAAATGCAAAAAATGTCCCACATTAGGCTAATTCACCCTGATGCTCCTGGCAGGATTATAAACAAACAAAAACTCAAAAGCAGCAATACATCAAGGGGGAAAAACACACAGTTTTCACTCTCTCAGGTTCTATGCCAACAAGGTCTTTACTAATATACACTGAAAATGTCTCACAAAACACAGTGTATGTGAATAAGTAGTTTGTTTTAAACTCATGGTAAATACACATTATAGCCTACAAATGAACACTCCACTATCTGAATCAGTAAAATATCTTCAACAACAACATACACTTGTGTTAACACTTTAACTATAAACAAAATAAACTTTTAAATAGTGATGGAAGTGGGGTTACTCACAGTCCCTTGAGGCTGGAAACAGCTGGTTGCTGGGAAACAGCTGCTTAGCAACGGAGGAGAGACGTGACGTCTAGTTGTGCAACCCGTCGATCCACCCGTTGGTCTCCTGTTTTCGGCTACAAACACAAGTTATCCACGGGAACAAGCGGGCTTAGCGTTAGCTCTGTTGTCAGCTTAACTAGGAAACTAAATAGTAACTCCAAACAACAAATACAGACGTTTGTGCCAGCATGACCACAGTTCTCCGACATTTCCCCTCAGCACACAGGTTGCCATGTTTGATGGGCCATCCCCCACACACCTGTTCACCTGCTCACCTGCTCTGCTCTCTCCAGCCCCCTAGCCAATCAGAGGCCTCCTTCTTCTTCCTCTTCGTTCATTTATTGGCTGTGGCTGTCAACTGTACACCTGATTGTTTTAAAATTTAAAATGTTCCTTAAATAATGTGACATTTTTTATGTATTTAAATAGGCTGGCTAAAATTATTATTATTTTTTTTTATAGTTTTGCCAAAAAATATATATAATTAAATGTTCACCTTGTCTTAAATAGGCCTATATGGAAACATTCTTTGTTCTTCATTATTTTGCTTATGTCTGTCTTTTTGTCTGTTTATCTGTTCTGCCTCATATTGTGATATAGCTACTTTATCCGGCTTTGAATTAAAACTTATTTTGTTAATTTAATGTTTATTTCTATGGTGACAAGTATGCCACATACCACAGTGTTTATAGCCTATGCTAATTTGCAATACAGCACTAGCTTTGCAAATTAGTTCAATAAAGTTGAACTAATTGTGAATTCAACAAAGTTGTGAACAAACACAACACGTATTAGGCCATGTAGGCTACTCTACACACCATACAACTGAAGTTTATTCAAGTGGGATATTAGTATACTTCTTAACAAGTATACAGAAAAGCCTAAGTATACTTGGCTTATAGGTCTACTTGTACTTAATCTTTTGATTGAGAGATATACTTAAGAAAAGTATAATTAAGTTTTCTTGCTTTATAGGTCTACAGAAAGGTATACTTGGCTTGTAGCTGTGCTGCATTGGAAGTAATTGAAAGTTATCAAGTTGTAGGCCTATTGTACACTCAATAAATAGCTATTCATAAGCACTGCACTTTGTTGTCTAGGCTATAAATAGGACAAAATAGAGACCATCTTGAGATGGGATCACACCAAGTTTTGTGACTGCATCTTGCAAAAATCTGTCCACAAACAGACATATAAACACCTGGCAAAGTGCTCAGAGCCGCCTCTGTGGTAGTTCCTGCTACAGTAGGTGTCTCCAGGACCACATTTCGCCATGATGACGCACACACACACACACGGACTCACAAGGTGAAAACAATACGAGCCACGCGGCCGGTAATGATGACCACAGCGCAAATGGAAAATGCAGCGACACATTTCTACTACGTCATTAAACATATACGCTAAATGATGCTATATTGAAGACATTGTTTCTAAGGACATGGGATGTGTCTGTGCAGCAGTGTGTTTAGAAATCTTTTTCCTCCTCCTGACTCCAGTCAGTTTGGCCATGACCTCTGTTTTAGGGGTTAAATTCAGTTGTCGGGCAGATGAAATGTTGCGTCAACGTGAATGGATGTGTGTGTACCGCTGCACCCCTGCGAGAGGATCTGGGAACCCTTTATCACCTTCCCGAGCTGTTGAGCAAAAATAATGCCCCCTCTGTTATCCTCATCAGCGGCGCAGTGAGCGAGTCTGAGGGGATATCCTGTTGGCGAAGTAAACGCATTCATCCTGCTTGCGGTGGTTTTGGTGACACAAGATTTACAAAATGTTCCACCCGCCTCCCACTTACCTCTTTACAATACTCTGTATATAAAGTAATGGGCCTTAGATCCTCTGTTATTTCAGAAAACAGGGGGATTCTCAAAATGGTGCCAACTTGAGCGGAGTTAGCAACACCGGCAGGGCTGTTCTCACTTACTCTGACAGCCAGGACTTTAAGGACACACTGCACTTTTTGTAAGGAGAGCAAAAATATTCGGAGCTTAATTTAAACTTATTTATGACCCTTGTAAAAATATATGTACACACTGAGTTTCACATTTTCATTTCAATGAAAATTAAACACCCTGTGACCTCTCTTCACTTCACGGTTTAAAAACTCCACCGGAAACATAAAAAAACGACATTTCCATCAAGCTACAAACAAAGACTCTCTTTTCAATTTTCCCCAAATTCAAGGGGGTCTTTACCTTATAACAGTAATAATGCTTAATTCACCCTTACATTATATTAAATGCACATAAAGTGAACAACCTATACGTGCTTCAGTGTGAAAGGTATAGGTCTAGAAAGCAGATTACTCAACATCCAACTCAATGACTTAAGCAAAGTTTTAAAACCACTATGAAACAATTCTGTGGGCTGGGTAAGGAGGAACCATTAAGTAGCTGAAGTAATTCAAAACATCCACTAACCATAATACACCATGTGGTTTCTGATTTCTGGAAAAGTGAAGTACTTAAAAACAATCGCATTTGAGAAATCCTCCTCTTCATTCCTCCCCTCTCTCTCTCTTTCTCTCTTTGTGGCAACAATCTCCACCGTGGGACCAAAAACATCCCGATGTACCAACCATACCGTTGTGCATCCTGCTATCACAGCTTGTCCCCTTTTTAGTCTGACCCAAACCACGCGGCTTTTGTGGTGAAGCTCCTGTCATAACCAGCAAAAGCAATGACATTAACATCAGAAACCAGAGGAAGCCCGGTTGCAGGCCACCCAGGTTTTCCAGGGGTCTGGAGAGAGCCGGGGAAAGTATATCTTGGACAAGTCGCCGGACTACCCTCGCATTTCCTATTATTAATTTTACGCAGGCGACCAGCCCTGCTCTATAAATCATACCTGTGGTTTAAGAAGGGCCGACGGGTCTCTCTCTTTTCTCTCTAATTCACAATGAGGTCTGCTCATTGTCTGCTTATCCGTCTAGTTATCCGTGTGATTATGCTTGTCACTTGCAAAAACACGCACGTGATGTAGTCCATTGAGATTCAGGCATTTGAGTTTTTAAAAAGGTCTGGACAATTTGAAAGTATCGCCTTGTTTCTGGCACGTTTGTGTTATTGCAGCATCAGAGCTACTTAAGAAAGGAAGCTGTGGTGAGAACTGGCAACTAGCACCCTTTGCCCTTCACCTTAAAGCAGAGGAGACACACAGAGTATTACCCTCTCAACTCAATATAACGCAGACACATGAGGTTTAACAGCGAGGTCGGGGGAAGCTGTTGGAAAGTTTATTTTACCGTGCATTTTCTTTAAAGGACGGGCCCATCTGCGTCTGGAAACGCCCACTCAGCCGTTGCAAAAAGCAGTGACGTAGGTTACCGAAGAAATGGTGCCTTCAAATGGGGTCGTGTTTACCGTGTTCACAAGAAGAGTCCATATGAACGCCCCCCTCTTGTCATATTCACAACCTCGTAAGTGGAAAGTTTCTGAAAGCTCCGAATTCACACATTGTGACGTGTTTTTTGACGTTGTCAGAAATGGCGGAGGCCTTGGAAGTTAATTTTTCGATGCATAATAAGTTAACATATTGTAATTTTAGTCGTATATTATTTTTCTTCTGAATTGTATAATAGGTCTGAGGAAAATGTTGATTTCTCATAATGCCTTTGCATTTCCTGCATTATGTTAGTGCTTGCTAAATCGTTAGTCTCTGTGGCTTCTAGACGGCGAGAGTAACGTTAATATTGCCGTTGCTTAGCGAGTTAAGTCGTGTTCTCATGACTTCACCACTTGTACGCCAAGCATATTGTGTACAGGACTTCCCGTAAGGTTATGAATAATGTGAACGCTACCACTCGCTGAGTCAAAGTTAGCTTTTCTAAGTTTGGAAATAACTGAAAGGGTTAGTTTGGATATTTTGAAGTGGGGTTGTACTCTGACATTCTGTGAGGTAAAATCACTACTTTTGTGAATGTAGTCTGGTGGCTTTGAAGAGAGTGATATAACGGCTTCAGTTCCCTGTTGGAAAGGGATGTCTGATGTCGAGGTAAAGTGGTTGTGGACAGGAGCAGCAGAAAAGCACATTAATAAAAATCAATATCAGTTTAAGTGTACGCTATATTTAGAATATTTTCATCGCTCTACCTCGCCATCAGACAGCCCTTTCCGACGGGGAACTGAAGCCGTTACATCTCTGTCTTCAAAACCAGACCAGACTCCATTCGCAGAACATGGGAGTTGCTGGTCCACCGCTGCATCGATCGGTTAGTTAGTTTGTGTTGTTGTGTGACTTAAGGATGCAAACTAGCAGTACATAGCTTAGCTTCTGTCACATCCTGTCTGCTTCTCCAAACTGGAAACGTGCTGACCCTGACCATAAGGATATATATATACTATACATGTAGCAGCGTCATGCAGAAACCTACGTCATGTCACGTGGGAAAAAGATTTTAGAAGGGCTTGAAGGGAAAAAATAGCATTTTGATGCTGAAACATACATACTTTGACCAAAATGTGAATGTTACGATTTGAAAACATACTCTGGGAAGCTACAGAATGATATACAAACCTCAAAACCCCCAAAAGAATAGACCCGCCCTTTAAGGTTTAGACTGACAATAATGCAGCAGACTGTAAACAGCTGCAAAACATACAAACATATTTCAGCAAATTTAGCTCTTTCTGATTCATGAAGCTTGGAGGACTTTCAAGGCCTTTTGAATGCCAGGATTAAAGCCGGCCACACAATATATGAGCCTGCCGACGTAAAAATAAAGTTGATTGAGATAGATATGTGATGCGCACATTAAAGTCGTGTGGTTAGCTATTGATATATCCACAAAGCTGCATGTCGTATGCCAGTACAAACTGTATCCCCCTCAAAATATTTCACCCATTGTGGGCACTCCCGTCTCAAAATAGAGACTTTCATTCTGACAACTTTAAACAGTAGCTCGGCCCACAAATCTTCCTTCGGAGCTAAATGGATCTGCGTTTAAGGCGTCTCCGAGCTGTCCACCATTTATAGAAATATGTCGAGCAGAAACCACACAGGGACTATCAGGTACATCTTTTGTTTAATACAGTGAGTCCATTCATTCCTCTTTTTGTTATTGTATGTGCTTTAATCCCATTTGTGAAAATTAGATTTTTATCTCCCCGGTGTGTTAAGTCCTGCAGCACGGAGGGGAACTGCCTGTGAAACCTCAAGTGATTGCTGGAGTCATTCATTTTTAAGTTTCTGGCGTGTTCGCTGTGAGGATGTGGCAGCTCCCGCTGTGACGCATTTACTTAACTGGAGTCCATCAGAACACGACTGTAAGGTATAACAAGTACAGAGCTGATAGGAGGGATAATGGGTTATGCAGAAAAACAACACGACATACCAGCTGTGGAATGTAGCTAATTACATACTTAAAGGTCCCATATTGTAAAAAGTGAGATTTGTATTTCTTTTATATTATAAAGCAGGTTTAAGTGCTATATAAATCCTGTTAACTATCAAAACAGCCCGAATTCAGAAATTGTGCATATGAAACAAGCCGTCAGGATTTCTGTCCATTTGTGATGTCACAAATATACAATATATAGATCATTACACGGTTTTAAACGTAAACAATCTAAATGTGTCCTGTTGCAGTGTATGTAAATGACATCAGCTGACAGGAAGTAAACATGGACCCAAGCTGTTGCCTAGCAACGCAAATACGTTGCAATTCCGTTGAAATGCACTAAAACGGAGCATTTCAGACAGAGGGTAAATACAGGTTTATTCAGGCAGACAGTATGAGGAAAATAAAGTTTTTTTTTTAACATTACAGCATGTAAACATGTTCTAGTAGAAACACAAAATACAAGTATGATCCTGAAAATGAGCATGATATGGGACCTTTAACACCCCATGCTGGGTTCAGACTACGCATCAGCCTGATCATAGCCCGACCCGGCAGACGTAGGGTATCAGCTCAGACTGGAAACAACAACTAGAATCGGGCGCAACAATCAATCGTTTTATCCCGTGTGGTGTGTCATAGCAGACGACAACCGACGTCTCATCTGGGACGCCTCACGACATCCCGACAGAAACACTAGCATGTTAGAATCTGTTTTTCCTTCCACAGCGTGTTCCATCACGGCCATGACTTTGACCAATAGGAGCACAGAGAGCTCTTCCCGCACAACTGTGAACATGGCGAAGCGAAAGAGGAATGATGTTGTTGGTGCTGTGCTGGTGAGGTGGAACTGTGAAACAGAATAATGGTCAGGCTGGTTTTCCTTCTTCTTTCAGGCTAAGATAGCCAGCATCATACACACCACCGCCATTGTTTGTTTACATACTTGTTTCCTGGAAGTCGGTTTCTAGTGCCTCTTTCGCAGCTACATCAAGTACGTCATGAAAGACAGTAAGCTTTGATTGGTCGGGTACCAACATGTAGTTTGCCCAGCCCATTCTCATTCAAATCCAGACGCTTTGTTACGCCCCTCAGTGTGTGTGATACCAACGCACAAGGCACCGTGTGGGCATTTCTGTAAAGGGGAGACTCGTGGGTACCAATAGAACCCATTTTCATTCACATATATTGAGGTCAGAGGTCAATGGACCCCTTTGAAAATAGCCATGACAGTTTTTCCTCGCCAAAATGTTGCACAAGTTTGGAGGTTTTAGGTTTTATAGTTTCATATGATACCTGTATCTTCACTCACTCTTAAAACTGAGCCCGCTACAACCTAAAAATTGCAAATTTGCGTTAACGTGTTAACTTCGACAGCCCTACTACTAATATTTGTGTACTTTCTCTTAGCATTTTCAGAGTATATTTAAGTAAAGGGTGCACCACAGCTAAATACTCAAACAATGAAAATTCCTTCCCATAATTCACCTCTCTGTTGACTTAGTGAGCGACTGCTTATGTTTAGATGCTAAGCAGTGAGAGAGTTCAGCCTAAAGACAGCTGGACTCATAAAGATGGACCTACTAGGAATGTGGCAGTAAAGCTGAGCAGTGGAGAGTCTCTGTGTGAATGTGTTTAGATTCAGTGTCATCGGAGTGCATTAGGTAGAATGTAAACACACGCAGCAGACATTTACTGAAACCAGTCTGCATACTTACTGGTGGAGCGAGCGGGGCGGCGATCGCGGCCGCGTGCAAAACCTCGAATGTGACCGGCCGTATTGATTTAAACACTATAAAGACGGACAGCGGCGCTCAAAGTCATCATCTCCTCGAGACTGCAGACAGATAGCTCGAGGAATTTTTAAACAAAGTCGGAGAAATCCATCATATCAAAACCGTTTTAGGTTTTATTCGGGGCCTCTGGTATCTCTCATCTCTTTTGTAACATGACAGTAATTACAGCCATCAAGGTGCTTGTCTGGAGCCATCAGCCAAGAGTGTGGAGACTGCTTCTGCTCAGCTGACATCACCGCTCCGTTTGTGTTAACACAGCCTGAAGTATGTAATGGCGATAATCGCAGACAGGCCAGATTTATTCTGACTCGTCGCCCCGGTCTAATTCATACATTAAGTTAACTGTTACTGGGAGGATAATCTTATAAACAAGGTAAAGTATTAGCCAGAGGAAGGAATGTGTGGATAAACTTTCGGTGGAGAAGGGAGTTCTCCTGAAAGCATATCAGTGATACATGGAAGCGTTGATTTTACACACAACAGTTCAGTCAACTCAGCCTGTGGAAATAGTTTTAATAACGTCTTCTGTGACTCCGGAGGGATGTTGCCAAAGTTTAAAAAAAATAACCCTTATGATGTCATCAGGGTCATCTCAACTTGGGCTTGAGGATTAAATGTTCAACAGAAAGCCTGCGTTATAAACTGGTGGGGCTTTAAAGAAGTCGATAGAGCGGAGGCTGTGAATGCAGCCTAAGGAGGCAAAGAGGGTCTAATGAAAGGCTTTGCTGAGTTGCATTATGGGAAATGTAGGATCCAGCTTTTTGGGGTCGACATAGGGACTAAAAGTCAGGAGATCTTGGCCTCTGCTCTTCTTTTTTTTTAATTTAATTTGTCTCTTGTGAGTCCTCCTAACTTTATGAAAGTGCAATACTAAATACGACCTCTTTAAAGAGACAGTGTGTAGGATTTGGCGACATCTAGTGGTGTGGTTGCAGATTGCAACCAACTGAGTACCCCTCCACTCACTCCTCCCTTTCCAAGACTGAGGTAACGTGAGCCGCCGAGTGCAAAACCGTAGTAACGCCGTTCTCCTCGCTCAGAGGCCATCCTTACCATAATATCACTACCTTAGGAGCAACAGAAGTCAGACGGCGGCTGGCGGTACTACGGTTTTACACTCTGCAGCTCATGTTACTGCAGTTTTACAAACATGTCTGAGAACTACGATGGCCTTCAGGTCATTTAAAAACGTGAGAAGCTCTCTCCAGAGCCAGTGTTTGGTTGTGATACTGTAGAAACACGACGACTCCGTGAAGAGGATCCGCTCCCTATGTAGATATGAAGGGCTCATTCTAAGCTAACGAAAACAGGACTCTTACTTTCAGGTGATGATACACTAATGAAAACATAGTTATGAATATTATTACACACTGTTCCTTTAACTGGAAACCTTATGGTTTTGGGTTATTTTGTCTTAATATATAGGGTAAGACTTACAGGTGTGTGTCGCTACGCTGGAGTCGTCTTTGAATTTATCTGAAAAGGAAATTGTGAATTTTCTTGAATTAGTTTTTTATATTAATGGTCTGATCTGTTTTATTTCAACATACTGTTGAGGAAAGAAAATGACCTCTCAGAACTAAAACTGGATTATCTGCATAACTTTTGACTTATTTTCAGGAAGAAGATTTTTAAAACTAATGAGGCATACACGGTTGGATTTCCCTGTGCCATATACTGCTATATCCACTGAGCAGCTTTGCTGGACTGTTGGAGGTTAAGTACCTTGCTCAAGGGCACCCTGATGGTAGCACTGCAGGCAGGACAAAGCATTAGTCATTCGCTCGCCCTGCCAGATTTCCTGAAGCAGTCCAGAGCTTTGAACTGGCAACCGTCCAGCTCCGTCCGTACTGATATACAGTAGTATGGACAGAATTTATGGTTATTTTGCTTTATGGTTGGATTCATGGGGATCCGATTACATCCATAGGCTGCATTTTCTGACCGAGCCGCACGGATTGCAAACACAAATCTTCTTATGTGGAAGGCAGGTTTAATTCATATCATTATTGATGCTTGTCAACTTCATGTTTTGATCAGCAATCAGCTTCTGCACTGCAACAGGGCAAATAAATGATTTTTGTTGATCAGATAAGTATTGTATAAGTATGTATTGAGACACGTGGGTATATGTCTTTATATGCACATGTGGATATACTGTATATATGTATACTTTTGTAATAGGTAATTAACCATCTTTTTCTACATTTATTTTTAATTTTTAATTACTATTTACTACTATTTATTATTATTATTATTATTATTGTTATTATTATTATTATTATTATTACGTATTTATTTATTTATGATTATTTATCTATTCTTTCAATTATTTGTTGTTATTTTCTTCATTTTGTTTATTTTCTGGGTGTCCGGGTGTGTGTAACTTTGTTGGAAAAACGTATAAATAAAGTAAAAACAATAATAATAAAAAAATAATCTAATTTACAAAAAATAAGACTTTGAAGCTATATGTATAAATGTATACTTTTGTAATAGGTAGATTATTGGTGGTTCCAATTCTAACAACAAACCAAGTCACTTTCTTTTCATAAATGCTTAATTAACCATCTTTTCTTCTTTTATTTGTATTTTTTAATTAATATTTACTACTATTTATTATTATTATTATTATTATTTATGTTATTATTATTTATCTATTCTTTAAATTATTTGTTGTTATTTTCTCCATTTTGTTTACTTTTTGGGTGTATAATTTTAAATATAGTATTATTATTATTATTATTATAAGTAATGATCAGATTTCCTGTTGAGGGCTCTTAAAAAAATGCTGGCAAAAATCAGCTTTGTGCAGACTTTATTTTCTGTTAATTAATCCAGGTGATAAATGTTGCCTTGTTGGTTACAGTAGGACAAGAAACGCAGCCAAGCTGGACTTGGCAGTCCTTCCCCACAATGTTCCATGAGTGGTGAACTGTGCTCCAGTTTCATGCTTGTTTGACAATGTTGTCACCCTTTTTTCCTCTTAAATATGAAACACTAAACACATGCGTAAAAATTATAGCATTTTAACCGCTATTAAAATGGAAAAGACAAATTATTTTTCGGCTTTAAAAAAAGGAGCTGATTGATTTGCGGCGCTCGTTACGTAGGTGTTACTCTATTGGGTTTCATGGTATTATGTCTAATGATGTCAACTTTTCCCTCATGTTGAATGTGCTCTCATTCAAAGGGAAAACGGCGCAGCTAAATCAAGTATAAACTCTTTATAATGCCCCAATAAAACACAGGCCCAGATAGGAAAAAAAAGTCACCACTGGAGAGAGAAATGTGCATAACATCAACAATCTGCTGTGAAATGTGAAATGAAGAAAGTGACCTCTAGTCCCACTGCTCTTGCCCCGCTCCCATTCATCAGCTGCTAGTCTCCACTAAAAGCAGGCTTTACTCTAAAATATGTCCTACTGGATGGACACAAGTGTCGATGAGGTGGTATTTCTCAGGCCCCTTGTCTTTCCGTTATCGCAGGATGTGGAGTCGGGGAGAGTGGGGAGGACTGGAGCCCTAAAGCATGATTTACTTGACCTCGCAGTGCTGGAAACTCGCGGCCAGAACCTCATTAATTCCCAGGGTCATCCCGTTCGGACATAAATTGGTTAAAAATCGGAACGCGTGGACGACTTCCAGACATACACAAAGAATTATGAAATCTCTGGCCTCACCCCAACCCCTCCCGGACTCTCCTCGTATACCCACTCGGAAAGCAAAGCATTTCCAAATCGCCGGGCGTAAATCACACGCGGGGTCTGCTCCGAGGAGTCGCCTCATCCTGATCGCGGGGAGGAGGCCGATGGAACGTTTTTTGTGCTTATTAGGCAGCAAATATGGCGTTGTTTTATGTGATTATCAACTGCGAATGATTTTTCACTCCCATCCATTCTGGAGCCTTGGCCTGTCTTTTGTTTGGGAAAAAAAGGAGCGGGAGGAACAGCAGGGCTTAGAGGGAAGCCCAATAAATTACACTAATGCACACATTTAAAGGGGCTCATATTCCCTCTGGCCTGTTATCAAGACTACTCCAGTGAGAATGTAAACTACCTCTTTCTGTCCCCCCCTCCCCAGGCCCAATATTTAATGTTATCATCCTTTAAAACAACTCCGCTGTTTATGTTATCGCAAATAAAGGGCAGATTATTCCAACTTTTTTTTCTCACTATTTCATATTGGCTCCAGATTAGTCAGGCAAATAGTTGTCTAATGGTGCTGCTGGGCTCATTAATTCAAGAAGATAGACCCAGAATTGTGTAAACACAGTGAAGTCAGGGCTGGTGAATCACACCTTCAGTTTATAGAGGCCGACAGAGGGGGAGGACGCTCCGTACGAGCCCACACAAGGAAAGCCGTGGAAAGGAAAACAAGCTGATAAAAGCGGGATTGTTTCAAAGTTTATTTGGACACGCGGTGCCTGGCTGAGGGTAGACCCTAATGAGACAGCGGCCTGTCCAGAGTGGATTCATCACCGGTGGATCGGGGTTATCGCCCTCCGCCGTGCTCCACTACTTTTAATCAGGCTCCTCTGTGGTCACTCCCTATCAGCAGCAGTCCATCTCTGGAGCCGTCGGCATCCATCAGGAGCTGCAGACAGGCCCAGGGAGCCACGGCCGAGGAGTGCATTAGTAAATTATTGCCTCGTGGTTCAGCTTTAGTGTCTGTCATGTCGCAGAGTGAACGCACACACACATATATGTGAATGCACTTGCATACTTGAGACATTTATTTATGAGAGAACTGATAGATGAGATGAGACATTGTAGTCTAGTCTGATATATGCTGGAGAAGCTCAGTGCTCAGAGCTGTAAGTCAAGACCACATAAAGGTAACACCTGTAGAATATAATGCAATCCAAAATATAAGCCCTGCAATAAATACAAACTTTGTGAAGCTCATAATGTTAAATTTCAGAATAAATACACATACACACACATGTATGAGGGCTATCACGTCAAATCTGGGCCTTCGTAGCACCTGATTCGACTGTTATCAGGCCATTAAATAGGCATCATCTGTCGCTATAAGCACCACAGATGTGGCTCATTACGGTCCTACTGAGCCTACTACGTTGTAAAAGTGAAAGCGAAACTTAAAAGCAACATGTTCTAACATGTTGTAAAACTGTAAAACGTTACGTTTTGAACATAAATAAAAACGCTTCTTTAGGTTGAGGCAACAAAACTACAACTTCTTCGGGTTTAAACAAAAAACTACAACTTCTTTAGGTTTAGGCAACAAAACTACAACTTCTTTAGGTCGAGGCAACAAAAACAGTTACGTTTAGGCAACAAATCTGCAACTTCTTTAGGTTTAGGTAACAAAATTACAACTTCTTTAGGTTTAGGCAACAAAATTATAACTACTTTAGGTTGAGGCAACAAAAACAGTTACGTTTAGGCAACAAAACTACAACTTCTTTGGATTTAAGCAAAAAAACTACAACTTCTTTAGGTTGAGGCAACAAAACTACAACTTCTTTAGGTTTAGGTAACAAAACTACAACTATTTTAGGTTTAGGCAACAAAAACAGTTGGGTTTAGGTAACAAAACTACAACTTCTTTGGGTTTATGCAACAAAAACAGTTGGGTTTAGGCAACAAAACTACAACTTCTTTAGGTTTAGGTAACAAAATTACAACTTCTTTAGGTTTAGGCAACAAAATTATAACTACTTTAGGTTGAGGCAACAAAAACAGTTACGTTTAGGCAACAAAACTACAACTTCTTTGGATTTAAGCAAAAAAACTACAACTTCTTTAGGTTGAGGCAACAAAACTACAACTTCTTTAGGTTTAGGTAACAAAACTACAACTATTTTAGGTTTAGGCAACAAAAACAGTTGGGTTTAGGTAACAAAACTACAACTTCTTTGGGTTTATGCAACAAAAACAGTTGGGTTTAGGCAACAAAACTACAACTTCTTTAGGTTTAGGTAACAAAATTACAACTTCTTTAGGTTTAGGCAACAAAATTATAACTACTTTAGGTTGAGGCAACAAAAACAGTTGGGTTTAGGCAACAAAACTACAACTTCTTTAGGTTTAGGCAACAAAAATACTCAAAGTTTAGGGGAAAACATCGTAGTTTGGCTTTAAATAACTGTGTTTCAAAAGTGACCCACACACTCGTCCACACAAACGCTCAGACAAACTTATCTCCTGCACACACACACAGACAGACAGACATAATGTATGTCTGTGTGTGTTCACTGTCTGATTAGTTTAGCTTTAACGGTGATTTAGTGCTGTTAGTGTTGCTCGCTACCATGACACGACCCTCTCCCACCTCATCAACGCGCCCCCACAACTCCCAAACAAGCACATTAAAGTCACAACAGCTTTTCATCTTGTTCCTCAGAGATGACACAACATGATTGTGCAGCTCACCGCCTGCATCTTTGTCTGAAAGAATAAATAAAGATATTTTTTCCCACCTCCGGTTAAGTAAAATACACAAATCTCAGACGCTGAGAGGGGGGACCTTAAATCACTCATTGTTGATGTTTAGACCAGTTAAGTCAATAATCTCCATCTTGCCACAGTGATAAGTGATATTGCAGGGAGACTTTTTACCATTACTTCTCTCTGGCTGTTTCAGTTCTCTTATAGCAAAAACATCAGTGGAACCATGTGTTCTGAGTAATTGACCCTTAGGGAGAAATACCCTCGAAAGTAAAAGAACAATGTGGCAAACTGCATTTCATGGTCACAGAAGACAATGTCAGCGTTACCGAGTGGTTACAGAGATGTCTGCGAAAGATGTGCAGTCTGTGTTGCAAGATGAGGGCGATGTACGGAACCGTGGGAAACTTAATGAGTGTTGATGTGGACACGTTGGTCAAGTACACAGTAGTGGTTAAAAAGCAGTAAAAGGGAAGTCTTTCTCCACTCCACAAAAATACACTTCACTGCCCAAACAAACGCAATGTGAGGAGACCAGATAAAGATGTACACCCAGTACTGCTTTTTCTTAAAGGCTAAACGTGTGCATCATATACGCTGTACATGATATATTGAAATAACTCACCGTTTGCACAACTCTGCAGAGAGGTTGAAGACAGCAGTTGACCTTTGAACTTCTTACTGGAGGCAATTGTGAAACTGTGAAAGTATCATTGGATAAAACAGAACACATTCAATGATTACAAATAAAAAAAAAACAGTCCATATACCATAAACAAAAGTGAGACTCAGGGCCGTAGCCATGAGTCCAAAGTCCTCCAGTGTAACGCCACCCGCCCTAAGATATATTAGATTTATTTTCTACATTGATTTAACTTCTAACATATTGTATGGCAAAATTCATTTCTCTACACGATTGCCAGAAATATAATTCTGGTGCAGAAATACCAGATTATGTCTGTGTCCTCCGGTGCTCCTAACGGCATCTGTAAGATTTCACAGACTGGAAGAAAACAAGCAGTAAGAGCTGATCTGTCTATGAGAGTCGGCTGTCAATCACTCTGAACTCCGACCAAACGGTCAAACTAGGCAGCGCTGATCAAATATGAATCAATATTCTGTTACGTTAATGCCTATTTCTCTCCTCAAATGTTTTCAGAATCATCTTGTAGTGCACGGTTTAGCTGGAAAATGAGAAAGTCTGTGACGCCGCCATTGTGAAATCTGTTGAAGGAACGCCAAGTTCTGGTCACATGACCGGAGCACAGCCAACTGACCTGTGATTGGTCAAAGTTTCCCGTCACAAGCTAGATGTTTTAAAGCCTGAAAACAGAGCCATGAGGAGGTGGAAGTCTAGCTTTCTCTCAGAACAATTGAATTACAATATGCTGAAAGGTTATTAAAGATAAGATATACTTTTATTGTCCCCGTGGGGAAATTTTTCCTGGACTCCGTCCAACTGCAGTTACAAACTAAATTAAAACAGCATAAACAACAACAAGAAACAATTCCACATCAGACAGGGAAACAGTTTCACAGAAACAGATGTTCCAACACATATACACAGTACATGTACATAATGGCACATACTATCACACACACTATCACACACACCATGGCAGGTATTGCACCGGTAGTGCACTGCACCGTCTACCGTGTTGCCCATATTGCACAGACAATAGTCCAATATTACACATATGCAACATACTGCACTGTCCCAGTTTAACATATTGCACTGTCCCAACCCAACATATTGCACTGTCCCTATTCAACACATTGCACTGTCCCTATTTAACACATTGCACTGTCCCTATTCAACACATTGCACTGTCCCTATTCAACACATTGCACTGTCCCTATTTAACACATTGCACTGTCCCTATTCAACACATTACACTGTCCCAATTTAACACATTGCACTGTCCCTATTCAACACATTGCACTGTCCCTATTCAACACATTGCACTGTCCCTATTCAATACATTGCACTGTCCCTATTCAACACATTGCACTGTCCCTATTTAACACATTGCACATTATGATAGCTTAATGTTACGAGTTGTTGAGGAGTTTAATAGACATCGGCAGGAATGAATGTTTGTAACGGTTCAACCTGCACCGTGGGACTCTATATCTCCTGCCGGAAAATTATGGAATTTTTGCCCAATTATGTCAAAAATATTCTGCTTACTGCAGCTTTAAGATAAAAGATAATGAAATACTAGAAAGTGAGAATAAAACAACTGTTGTCATTGGATGTAAAACAGCTAAATGTTGTCATTGAACATATAATGAGGAGTTTTGCAGACTTGGTTCGATATCAAGTTTCTTTTCTCGTGTCAGGTTTGGTATATTTACACCCGAGCTAAATTCATTTTGGCATAAAACATGGCACATTCCAGAATCAATGTAGATTTTTGAATTACAGCACATGTATCGTATTAAATTCCTACCATATGAATGCAACATTAAATTTCAGCTGCAGTTGTAACACACTATCCACCTTCTCACAGATGTTTTTAATAATTTTAATCGTTAATCTAAATGGTTTCAACGCATTCTTCTCCATGTGAAATATGGTGTTTCCCTGCTGCATTTCATCTGTGACGTCCAGATTCAAGCCCTCCACCCTGTAATCATATCAAATTTAGCGTTATTTGACGGAAAATGCATCGGCGTTGGGTCATTCATAAGCGAAAATCCCAAACATTATCTGGCTCTCGCTTCTCAAATGGGAATATTTATCGACTTCTTTCGTCTTTTGTGATAGTAAATTGAATGTTTGGTGAAACAACAATTTGAAGATGTCACTTTATAGACTCTGACTTCTCAAATAGATTGATGATGAATATGTTTTAGTTGTGGTCCTACTATATCTACAGTACACAGCCCTGTTTCATAAAGACCAAATTAAGTCTTCCACCAGTTGGACAGGTCAAGATAAATTGCAAGCTTTTTTGAATAATGGAAAATCCACCATAAACCTGTTTCAGCTTCAGATGACATAGCATCACTCCTATCCCCCCCCCCCAGACCATCCCATAGGCGGTAATTACAGGCTGCGTAGCATGTGCCTGTACGTCGTGTGGCCTGCGCTGCCGGCTGCCGAGGAGCCCTGCATCCCATCACAGGCCCGTAATGGAAGCCAGATGTCCTCCTGTCTGTTTAAGGCTCATAATCAATAGCCTCACTTAGAGACTTTCTCTCGCTCCCTCTCTCTCTCTCTCTCTCCTCTTCGACAGCTTTGTTATGAGACAATCTGCGAAGGAATGGCGTGTCTCTGCTGCAAACAAGTGGAAGTGTGTCGAGAGTGAGATTAACTAATTGGATTCCCCACATGAGTTTTTGTTTGGAGGAAGAGGAGGAGAAGGAGGAGGAGGAGGAGGAGGAGGGGGTTAAGGGAAGTGATCCCTCCCTGTAGCCTCAACAAGCTACATGACACTGCTGGCTTGTTCCTCCGACTCCCAGACGTCGACTCTGGGATTCCAAGAGTGATGGAGGGAAGGGGATTCCCAGGCAAAAAAAAAAAAAAAAGGAGAAAATCCGTCCAAATAAATAACCTGAAGTGGCACTCAAAGTGACGCGGCGCATCTCCATTTCCTGTGACTGTTTCCTGCAGTCAGACGCTTTATATCTCAATCCACGAGCCGAGAGGGAAACATTATGAAGCCCTTTTTTTCTTTCAGTGTGAGGGGGAAGTGAAGGGTATGTATACAGCGCAGGGGGTTACAGCAGGAAGAGGCAGAGGTGTGGTGATTGGAGTGTGCAGGTCGTGACCTCCAACGTTGTAATGATCATCTGATGGATGTAGTGAACCTGAGGTCAGATGTGTGTCAGAGGAGAGCAGGGAGGAGCAGGGAGGGTGGAGGGAAGTATAGAGTAGTGGAGGGCAGTTATGCATCATCAGGATATCTCAGTTGTACAGTAGTACAACTGTTCTTTCATCAGAACTTTATTTGCTGACTCATACGAGCCCATCAGGGGTCAGAAAGACAGATGTCCAGAAGTGTTTCTATTTGTTCTCCATCCTCGATGTCTGGTGGGCCTTTTTTGGAAACAAAAACCTCTGATGGATTCAATGTTTTAGGTTTTTTAACCAACGTATTTAGAATTAGTGGGTGTCAGAACATAATTATTGAAAACCAAATGTCACCAAAAGAAAATCCAAACATTAAAAAGCTGGAGAGACTGTGCACAAAATAAGTGCTTTAGAGCTACTTAGCATTAAATGGATTTAAAACGTCAAAGAAGACAGAAAGTTTGGATTACCTCTTTAACAAGCTAATCTAAATACATAATAGTTTAGTAAGTCCACCTATATAAATCAAAAAGACTTGAATCTGATAGATCAAAAACCTTGAAATGTGTGACCATTATCAAACCCCTCTGTTGCTGTATGCTGCCCAGTCTAAACCGCTGTCCTGGTAACAGCCTGCTCGCCTCGCATTTAGCGTGTAATAAGGACGCTTTTCTTGCTTTTGGCGTGTCGTTTGTACGCCATGTAGTCTGTATTGACTGCAATGCCGATGTGGTCCATGTGCTCTGCTCAAAGTTAGTGACGTAGGATAAAAAGTGAGAAAGGCCTCTTATGGTGCGGGCCGGTGTTTTGTTTTGTAAGTTACACTAGTGATGTTTGTGACGTGTTTTGATGTGTGTTTTATTTTAAGCCCAACCATGACATTTTTCCTAACTACGTTTTTTTGTTTGCCTCAACTGCAGATGTTAATGTTTTGTTGCGTGGCGTACAAAGAACACACGAAAAACCTAAAATACGTGTCATTTTCACCTTACAAACGTAGCAGTTTTAAGCCCAACCATGTATTTCTTTCCTAAACCTAACTACGGCGGTGTGTGACGAGTCGGGATGAGAACATGTTGGCTATTTATACACCTTCCTGTGAGACCATGTTGCCTGGTAAAGATCCAATAAAAAATACAGAGAGAGCCATCTCTACTGAAGGCCGCTAGGAGAGCGTCAGATTTATTACAACTTGGGACTTATTTTTGCAGCTTTTTCCCTCATTTCTATTCGTTACGATGACATATTACTCACTGATGTAATTGCTGACAGTGAGATTTTGCAATACAGAGACAGCAAAGTGCAACAGAGCAAGAAACACAAGCAGGTTGTAAACAAGACGACAGTTTAGCTAGATTATCCAAACTACTTTATTTGGAGGTAAAAGTGTGAGAAACCTGTCTGTAATGATCCCTCATTGCACAGGAAAACCATGTGTGTGCACAGTCTGATGAGTACAGTAGGTCAGAGTTGCAGGAATTCTGTCTGAAAGCAGATAGTTTGATTGATAGTTTGGGTGATTATTGGACTATCTGCTCATGTTTTCACCTCCAAATCAGTTTGTCTAAACTGGGAGTTTGTTTAAAAGTCTATTTATACTTCCTGGTTCACAATTACGTGGATTACATACAATTTGTGGGATATAAAGGAATTACAGTGCTTTGCTTTTCGTAGGTATAGCTACGAACGGTGTATGACAACAGACTGTTTTGTACATGTACCAGTGGAACCATTCAAAAATCCACTCAATGTTCACATCTTAGTTGTTTTTAAAGCCACTTGTGTTTTGAAAACTTAAAATTCTGATTGCATTTTCATAAGTCGTTTTCTTGGTTTGACTGAGTGCAGTTAAACTGAAGTGACTCCTTCCACATCTGTACACATGTTAGCACAAACCGCTGTCCAAACGCTCCTCAAACAGAGCTAGCGGGGCCGTTCCTGATGAGGGCCGCTGGGAGACGAGCAGCAGACCTGCAGGGGGTTCGAGGCCTCCGTCCGTCCGGAGTGGGAATAACTCCATCTCCTCTGATAAAGGCAGCTGGCTCTGGCGACGCTCGGTTAAGTTTTATAGTCAGATATGCACAGATGATTAGGCCAGCTGTGCAGTGTCATATATTCCTAAACAAACCCTGCAGGAACTGAACTCTCACCCCTTGCACATATGGGTTACAGGGCTCGCGCTCTTGTTCATGCACTTTAATATGTGCAAACACACACAGACACCAGAGCAAGGAAGTCACAGTCCGCTCGCTGGAAAGCTTATGTGACCCTCGTTAGTATAAATCTGTTCAAGTGCATTAAAGCTGCTGCGGGTAGAAATGGAGCAAAAAAAGTTATAAAACGGTCGCTATATCCTGACAGCAGTGCATGAGACAGGTAATCTGAAAAAGATCGTGTGTCCTCCGGTGCTCCTAATGGCATCTGCAAGATTTCACAGATCGGAGGAAAACAACCAATCAGAGTCGAGCTGGAGCATGACGTCTCTGAGCAGCTGTCAATCACTCGCAAACTCCGATCAAATGGTCAAACTAGGCAGCGCTGATCAAATATGAATCAATATTCTGTTACTGTAATGCCTATTTCTCTCCTCAGATGTTTTCAGAAACATCTTGTAGTGTACTGTTTAGCTGTAAGATGTGGAAGTTTGTGACCCGGCAGCCATGTTGAGATCAGTTGAGGAAATACCAATACGTTTTAAGAGAACTGGATACAGCGTTGGAGGCGGGGCTCCGTTCATTTCTATGAAAGTTGCTCAGTGACGCCAAAATGGCTTGACTTCCGACTGGAAAAGTACCCGGATCTTCAGGCGATCTTCCGCATCCATTGGGCCCTCGGAGAAGGCACAGTAGCGTCCGCTCGGTCGCGGATCAACACTATTAGAGTGTTCATACGGGGAAGATGATTCACCTAAAAAAAAAAAAAGACATCTCTTTCCCAATGTAAGTCTATGGGAAAAAGTATATTTGGGCCTAATGGCATCACCTGACAGACACGGAAGTTGTAGTACCGCCGTTTGGCGACTACCAAAGTTGGGATCAGCGACCGGCGCTCTTCCTGGTGGCTTGGGAAATACTAAGCACCGCCCACCAGCCGTAGCACAGCCAATAGGAACGGTCTCTCTCTCTGAAATGACCTGTGATTGGCCAAAGTCTCCCGTCACAGACTAGATTTTCTAAAGCCTGAAAACAGAGCCATGAAGAGGTGCAGAAGTCTAGTTATCTCTCAGAACACTTGAATTGCAATATGCTGAAAGGTTATTAAAGATAAGATATACTTTTATTGTCTCTGTGGGGGAAATTTTTCCTGGACTCCATCCAACTGCAGTTACAAACACTAAATTAAAACAGCATAAACAACAATAAGAAACAATTCCACATCAGGCAGGGAAACAGTTTCACAGAAACAGATGTTCCAACACATACACAGTCCATGTACATAATGGCACATAAAGGTTAGGAAAGGTTATTATGGAATATTTGCCCAATGATGACAAAAGAAAATTCTGCCT
>CAKAOH010003925.1:33893-64235 GCA_916701665.1 Sebastiscus tertius
CACTCGCAAACTCCGATCAAATGGTCAAACTAGGCAGCGCTGATCAAATATGAATCAATATTCTGTTACTGTAATGCCTATTTCTCTCCTCAGATGTTTTCAGAAACATCTTGTAGTGTACTGTTTAACTGTAAGATGTGGAAGTTTGTGACCCGGCAGCCATGTTGAGATCAGTTGAGGAAATACCAATACGTTTTAAGAGAACTGGATACAGCGTTGGAGGCGGGGCTCCCAAAATGGCTCGAGTTCCGACTGGAAAAGTACCCGGATCTTCCGGCGATCTTCCGCATCCATTGGGCCCTTGGAAAAGACACAGTAGCGTCCGCTCGGTCACATGGCTCGGTCGCGGATCACAACCGTCACGGTGTCGTCACGGCTTGCTAACTCCGCCTCCCAGCCTTCGGTCTGGGTCTCATTCACATGAATGGAGGAAGGGAAATAACTCTAGATTCAGCTATTAGTGTGCTTAAAACTTTTAGGACCTAATGATTTAAATAAGAACTATTAGAGTGTTTATACTGGGAAGTTGAATGAGCTAAAAACAAATATCCGCTGAGTTACAGACATCTCTTTCCCAATGTAAGTCTATGGGAAAAAGTATTTTTGGGCCCAATGGCATCACGTGACGGACACGGAAGTTGTTGTTCTGCCGTTTAGCGACTACCAAAATTGGGATCAGCGACCGCCGCCATTCCTAGGGGCTTCTGAAATACCAAGCACCGCCCACCAGCCGGAGCACAGCCAATAGGAACGCTCTCTCTCTGAAATGACAGATGATGATAGATTTTTTTAAAGCCTGAAAACAGAGCCATGAGGAGGTGCAGAAGTCTAGTTATCTCTCAGAACACTTCGATTACAATATGCTGAAAGGTTATTATGGACTATTTGCCCAATGATGACAAAAGAAAATTCTGCCTACTGCAGCTTTAAGGTTATAATCCTAGAAATGGATTCTCTGTGACCACACTGACGCAAATAAGGACAGTAATTATGATCTCTCAGCCGCGTCGAAATCTGTTAAAAGGAAGTGGGAAGGATGTGAAACTGAGCAGCCCTTTTCTATAAATCACCTGTTCACTCTCGCTTGCGTGTTACCTCTCTGGTTGCTGTGGCGACAAGCGTGTTGCAGCTTTGCTCGATCCAAATTGTTTTGATCAAAGGGACTAAGTGTTTAATACTCAGCAGCCCTCTCTCTCTCTCTCTCCGTCTCTCTCTCTCTGTGCGCCATAGCTCTGTTTGTTTTGGAACAAGAACAAGATAAACCCAAGTGACGCCTTATTTATTTTCCCGCTCTTGCCCTCTCCTCCCCTTAACAAGCAGAGTCGTGAAGAAGAATTCCTCGATAATCCATCAGTATCAGGCTAAAGTGTGTGTTCTCCGTGGTGTTGACACCACACACATATATAATGGAGTGTGACCAGGTCTAATGCTATACAACACAGTCAGATAATAAAGGGCACTATCAGATAAAAGGGGGGCATGAGCAATGAGCCAAGTGACATGCTTGATTGTGATTGGTCCCTGGGGTGGTCCTCTCTCACACCAAAGGAAACAATCAGGACTTTAATGTGACTTTTCAATGTATTTTAATGATAAAAATAGCTTTCTGTCAGCGTGCTCTTTACCCTCACTTCTTCTTTTGTCACTCTCAAGTGTTTTGCAGAACTTCAATGTAAGAAATGTGGCTTTTTATTGTCATTATGCTCACACTTCTTCTTGGAGATATTTAGCGCTGCACGACCCTGGTTAAATAAAAGGTTTAGGAGTTTTCCCCTTAGACGATAACATCTGAATAGATAAAGAGAGAGCATGCCGTTTCATTCACTTGAATGAGGAGGCCTTCGACAGCAGGATTTAGCGGACGTGCAGTCCATCTTGTTATTCACTGAGTGGTGTTTTCGTTTTTAGCTGTTCTCCATAAAACGGCATCTGCGAGCCACGATAAGCAGCGAAAAGGGGAAATGAGGAAACCTCAGACTAAACTCAGCACACTTTAAAAAAGTATCTTACTTCAGAGAGGCCATGCAGGTGACCTCAGTTGCATCATGCGTCGGGTTCTGTCTCACTGTAACACTGTTTGTTTCGTGGTGTTGGCGGTGGCGACTCAGTGGAAGCAACTCATCTTTTACCATTAAGTTAATGCAAATATATTAAAGTGTTATTAACTTCAAGCTAATTCAACTTGCACCATAAAGTCTTAGTGATGCACAATCATGAAGCCTTTAAGGTGTTAATGTACATAATGTATATATTTATATTGTTCCTGTAACCTTTTTATTGCAGTATTTTTCTTGTATTTGTCAAGTATTGTGATTATTAGGAGAACTATAGGCCACATTGTGTAATTACGGGACTTTACGGGACTACTTAATGTCCCTAGAGAGACATATTTTGACGTGAACCTACTTTCTATAGTATTGGTAAATTGACTTTGTATGTTTACAGTTTGCAGGAGCTCAGGATCATGTTTGTTTTTCTGATTGGCGGGTTTTTCCCGGATGAAAGTCGATACCTGAAACGTTATTAAAGGACCATAAAAGTAAGACAGAAATGATGTCTGCTGTTATCGATGAGCAACGTGGTGCTTTGAGCAGCTGTCGGACACTTTCATTTTGTCAAATTAGCTCTCAGAGGAAAAAAGGTTGGAGACCCCGGCTGCTAAACACTTTAATGTAAACAGATGATTTATTCAACTTTAGTTCAGTTAACTCAGTTTTTTTGAAGTTGAACCAGCTTAAACTGCTTACTTAAACTGTTCCCACTTTGAAATTTGTACATAAACCCTCAAATCTAACCTCATAACATGATATTCTCATCACCGAGAGAAATAATAATCATTTCCTGCTCCTGAGCGCCAGCGCTGAGGTTGAATATTCGAGCAACTCTCTCATTTGCACGCACATAACATCAACTCTATCTGATGCTTGGACTCGAACATATACGGTTCAAAAACCGCAGGCGGTTCACCCCTCCCGGTTTCAGAGAGCGCGAGTGAAAATTTGCTGCTGATGACAGGTCACGTGAAGTAAAAAGTGCTTTTTTTACATCCCCTCCTTTGTGTTTGCATCTCAGCGGGCGGCCAGAGCTCGGCCATAATCCCCCCTCCCAGCGTGTGCATCACTCAGTGAACTCGGCCTCTACGGAAATGGGCAGGCGGTCGGACCGCCGCCATTTCACAGCCCTAATTAATACCGAAACCTCTGCACCCTTCACAAATTACAGCGTGCACCACACAGGGTTGGCTCGAGACGAGTCTGCAGTCTGCAATAAAACGGTTCCTTCATGGCCACATTAAAAAACAGGGCGGTAGGTCAGAGGACTTATAACTGATTACTGTTGGCCATCGGCTCCGAGCGTGTAAGCAGTGTATTATTCGAGGAGGGTGGTGAAAGAGAGCTTAAGTAGAGCTGTCCAGGTGGCGGATCCTCTCGGAGGGATTCTCCACTGTGAGAGCCATCCAAGGACAACCAGGAGGGGGGGGCTTCTGTTCGGGCCCGGCGAGGGAGGCCCTGGCCACCCCATGGTGCCCCGCTGGCTGTGGTCCGCAGCCAGTGCAGCAGTAGGTAACTCTGGAGCCAAGGTGGAGTGAGAAAGGAAGGGAGGAAACTCAGAGAGAAACCATGAAAAATGTGGAGCATGAAAATGTCTCCCTTGGTTTATGGCAGCGCAGCCTGGCTTCCAAGAGAAACACATCTTTAAATTTAACTTGAGATGTCTTTTTTTTTTCTCCCTCTCTCTCTCTCTCTCTCTCTCTTCCTCCACTCCCAACTTGCTGGCAACAGCCTGGTTTTGAAAGCAAGGCCAAGATGCTTGGAAAACTGCGACCATGTTAAAAAAGCACTCAATAATGTGGCTTTTTGGAAATGTGGCGACAGCTTCTGTACGAGGGGCTCAGCTTTCAGCGTTGGTGAACATGTTTGGTGCGTGTGCAGCTGCAGAACAGCCCTCAGTAAAAATGTTCAGAAAAACACTTGATTTACACGCTGAGGGCATATTTACTGAAAGAATATCACAGATTCTGCAGACTGTTTTGCTGCAGTACATCAAACATAAACTCTTTCTGGTTTCTCCACACTTCACACACTCTCTCTTTCAGGGAGAAAACTCTGTGTTTTGAATAAAAGGCCATAAATAAAAGACTTGATACCGGTTATTCCAGTGAATTGGATTAAAATGACGGGGGCGGCTGGAAACATTTTTGGCCTGCTATCAAATTAAAGCTTCGTAGCATGTAATAATATTTTTGCTGGTCTCGGGAGGAAGTCGTCTCTCATGCCGATGATTCAGAGCTCATTTAGGAAAAGAGCATCCAGCCCATCTCATAAATCAGCGTCTGATGGAACAAACATACCTCTGAAGGAAACAGAGTCACCTCCGGAGCATCCACACTCACTCACCGAGCTACAAGGAACGAATAAAATGCTCCACTGGGTTTGTAATGTAATGCACATTAGCCAAAAGTTAACACCTCCGATTACAGCGGGTGCCATAAAACATTAATTTATGTCTGAGAGATTAAAATATTGTTGGCAAATGAAGCTAGGGTGTAATTTAGAAATGTATAAAAACTGTGGAGCCAGTGGTCTACCTCCGGGTCTGAGAAGTGAAGCCAATGCTGAAGTGTCTTAAACATGCATTCTCTCTAACAGCCAGCAGGGGGCGACTCCTCTGGTTGCACAAAGATGTCTGATTGTATAGAAGTCTATTAGAGAATGAGCCTACTTCTCACTTGATTTATCACCTCAGTAAACATTGTAAACATGAGTTTATGGTCTCAATCACTAGTTTCAAGTCTTCTTGGTTGTACAACTTGTGCTTCACCCTCTCGTGTCACTTCTGGTTGCAAAAAAACAAGATGGCGGCATCCAAAAACCATGATGGCGACGGCCAAAATGCTGAACTCGAGGCTTCAAAACAGCAGTCCACAAACCAGTGGGTGGCGTCACGGTGACTACATCCACTTCTAATATACAGTCTACATGTGGAACGTAACTAAGTGCATTTACTCAAGTACATTTTTTAAGTGCTTGTACTTTACTCGACTATTTTTAGTCTCTGCTACTTTATACTCCACTACATTTGAGAAGGATATGTACCCATGCATAATGTGTACTTTTAATCACATTTTGCCAATGATACTTATGTAGCCTTTCTTTTACTTAAGTATGAATTTGAATGCAGGACTTTTACTTGTAATGGAGTATTTCTACTTTTACTTTAAGGTCCCGTGTTGTAGATAGTGAGATTTCCATGTGTATATGTATATTAGAAGTGGACGTAGTCACTGTAACGTCACCCATTGGTTTGTGGACTGCCGTTTTGAAGCTTTGAGTTCAGCATTTTGGCCGTCGCCATCTTGGATTTTTGCAACCAGATGTGACACAAGAGGTTGAAGCTAAGTCCAACCGAACGCTGTTTAAGACATTTTTAGAGACCATAAATTCATGTTTACAATGTTTACCGAGGTAATAAATCAAGAGAGAAGTAGGCTCATTTTCTCATAGACTTCTATACAATCAGACTTCTTTTAGCAACCAGAGGAGTCGCCCCCTGCTGGCTGTTAGAGAGAATGCAAGTTTAAGGCACTTCAGCATTGGCTTCACTTGTCAGACGCGGAGGTTGCCCACTGATCAAAACGCTCAATTCACGGAGAAATGCACACAGCTCGTATTCAGAGACGGTGCCTTTTAAACGAGCTGTCAGGACTTCTGTAAGGTTGTGATGTCACAACAACACAGTCACCGGTACAAGTGATGCTAAACTCTGTGTAGTTGACACAACCAGTGAGTCGGTGACGCTGTAAAGACCCCAACAGCGCAGGAAAACGCTGACCAATCAGAGCAGATTGGCCTTTTTCTGTAGGAGGGGTCTTAAAGAGACAGGTGCTAAAACGGAGCGTTTCAGACAGAAGGTGAATACAGGTATATCCAGACAGAGAGTATGAAAAAAACAATGTGTTTTTTGAACATTAAAGCATGTAAACATGTTCTAGTAAAAACCCAAAACACAAGTATGAACCTGAAAATGAGCATGATATGTCCCCTTTAAGTAAAGGATCTGAGTACTTCCTCTTTCTGCCGCATGAAAGTGAATTCACAATAATAATCTCGAGATCATAATCATCATGACAATTACTGACATTATCATCGTCATCATCTGCCAAATGAGGAAGGAGCAGAATTACTGAACTAAGCCTCCATCTGTTTGCACGCTGCAGTTTCTCAAGCACTTGTTGAGTTATGTTGGAGCTTTTGTCTCTCCCCCCCCCACCTCTAAGGCCTTTTCCTTCTGATGCATTACGCCAAACGGTGGAGAAATCTCCATCAGCCTATCAAACATCTTCACAGATAATGCCTCAAAGCGGCCGGAGACGTCACAGCTTTTAGTCACGTTAATCCCTCACCCCCTTGCAGACAGAAACCCCCTCCTCTGCTCTCACAGAGGTAATTTGTTTTACACAGTCACTTTTTCAAAGCGTTAAATATTGCCGAAAACCTGCGAGGCATGGTTTGTTTTATGGGTTGCCCTGTCCTGGGTTGCCAAGAGGGACGTATAGGACAGCTTTTAATGGAGGGGGAAAGGCTGACATTAAATACAGGCCAGATGGACTTTCTCCTATCCTGCTCATAAAAGTTCTTAGGACAGTTCACAAATCAAGGCCTCTCAGTATTATGTTAAGCGTTTGGATTGTTATTGTTATTGTACATTTGCAAATACTAATGTAATTTATAGCTTTTTCAGGCATAATTCGAGACTCAACCCACCCAGACATTTAATATGTGAGCGTTTAACAGTTAATATTGGGTTGATAGAGTGCCCGGAGCTTTTTTTTTTACGGCCTTCCATGGAAACTGGCTATCATAACTCTGACAACTTTTCATCCAGCAGGAATTAAAGATTAAGACGACGAGTGCCATCCACTTCATAAGTTAGTTTATGACTAGGCCGTGCAGCAGCAGGTATTACTGTACAGCCAGGAGAGAGAAGGGGGGGAGAAATGAAAAGTGAAATTCAAGATGCTAAGCTAAAACGGAAAAACTGCAGCTCTCTGGGGGTCAGTCGTCTTTCCGGAGGAGAGGAAAGTAGTGGACCCCGTAGTGGAGAGAGAGTTTGTGGTGGTCCGGGGGTTTTTGGGTCACTCACTATGATGTTGCTGCTAACATGACAACAAATACCACAAGGGCTTTGAGTTTCCTGACTGAGATATAATAATACGATACAAAAAGGAGCAGAGGTTTTTACTCATCATCATCACAGGATGCTGTTTAGCAGCAGAGAGGTGTTAATATAAGACATGACGTCATTTCATAGCTGAATCATGTTTAGCAGGGACGGAAAGTACATTCACTCAAGTGCTATTTCCATTATAGTGTGCATATACTTCTTCCTTCTGTGAAGCGGTTGTTTATTTTATGTTTTGTTAAACTTGAGTGTAAGCTGGTGGAAGAAGTACTCAGATGTTTTACTTACTCATGCATTTAAAATCTTACTTAAGTAAAAGCACTGAAGTATTTGCGTCAATATATACTCAAAGAAAAGTAAAAGTTCTCATTATGCAGAATGTAACAATCATTATTGGATTATATTTAGTGATGCATTTATGTGAAAGCATAACAGATATTTTTAAGTGCTTTATATACTGCTGGATAGTTTAATATATAATGATATATCAGTATTTATTCGTTGATTTATAATCTGAATCTGCAAAGTAATGCTGTAAAGCTATTAAATAAATGTAGTGGAGTACAAACAGTTGTGGAAGAAGTACTCAGAAGCTTTACTTAAGTAAAACTAGTAATATTACAGTGTAGAAATACTCTGTTACAAGTAAAAGTACTGCATTCAAAATCTTACTTAAGTGAAAGTTTTTGCATCAATATATACTTAAAGAACCAAAAGTAAAAGTTCTCATTATGCAGAATATTACGTGTTATATATCACTAGATTATAATTAGTGATGCATTTATGTATAAGTATAACATATATTGAAGCTGGTAAAGGTGGAGCTCATTTTAACTGCTTCATATACATGCTGGGTAGTTTAATCTATAATAATACAGTATTTAATAGTTGATTTATATTGTGTATTAATAATCTGAACCTGCAAAGTAACGCTGCAAAGCTATTAAATAAATGTAGTGGAGTAAAAACAGTTGTGGAAGAAGTACTCAGAACCTTTACTTAAGTAAAAGTAGAAATACTCTGTTACAAGGAAAAGTACTGCATTCAAAATCTTACTTGAGTAAAAGTAAAAAAGGTTTTAGCATCATTAGCAGCATCCACAGCGTTATTATTATTATTATTATTATTATGCAGAATGGCCCAATAATATATATCAAATTACTGTATTATAATTATTGATGCATCACATTAATATTGCAGCTGGTTATGGTTTGGCAAATCTGAACTACTTTCCTGCTGGGCAGCTAAATCTAGAATAATACATCGTTATTTATTAGTTGACACAGATTATTAATACAAAATATAAATTTGTAAAGTAACTAAAGCTGTCAGATAAAGTGTAGTGCTGTAAAAAGTACAATATTTCCCTCTGAGATGTAGTGGAATGAAAATACTCAAGTAAAGTACCTCGAAATTGTACTTAAGTACAGTACTCGAGTAAAAGTACTAGTTATTTTCCACCACGGCTTAACACTGACAGACGGAGCTGTAAATACCATCATTGACTCTGAGGTCAAGTCTTCAGATATTTTTCTAGGAATTACGGTGTTTGTACGTCCTGTGTGGAGTTTATATTATATAATTAAAGACGTACACATGGTTGGTATTTTTATTACAATATCTGTTGACTTGAATTCGGCTACTTTTGGGCCAATAAATAAAAGAATAACCAGAATTTAATTATTTTAAAACCACATTAAAGCATTTAAAATTGAACAGTACAACTAAATTACATTAAATAACTTAAATAAGATGTAGAGACATCTCTGTCTTGTCAGAAAATATTTTTTTTATAATAATAAAAATTAATAATAAAATATTTAATGTTTTTTCTCACTTGCTGCGTTGGGGGACTCATGATCTCAGTATTTCTAAAAATCCTGTCTACAGCCCTGCTGACACAACCAGCTCTTCATAATGAGCACTTTTACTTTCTAAGCACATTTTGTTGCCAATACTTTTTTTTATTTATTTACATTTACAAACATTTGAGTGCAGGAAGACGATCACTTGTAATAATTGTTACCCTTTTATACTTTCAGTAAATCTACATTCTTCCACTGGTGTTTAGGATACGATGTGATGGTTGTTTATTTTATGTAAACCCAATTAAAGCTGAGTGAAAGCTGCACTAAAAACTCCATCAGAGCTATTTTTTTCCATCAACAAACCTCTTGGTAGCCGAAGCAGATTGTTACGGATTGACCTGAAAATGATGTATAATATTCTGCAGGAGTCATTGCAGCTTTTAAATACATGCACACACACCTCTTCACTTACACATCTGTATGTTGTCACTGGACTGCAGCCGGGATTTATCTGAATAAATCATCATGTTTTTGCACCAGAAATACTTTTACATTGAGCAACATTATGATATTAGTATAGTTTAAAACAATGAAAAGCCATCATGTGTTACTCCAGATTCACGGGGCTCTTATAATAAAACATAATTCCTCTGACAGACACAGTAATAGACATGTAAAAGGATGGAGTGAGTCATGACATCATGTCATTAAACATCCTTTAACAGGTTTAATTGTCCTGCATATGCATGTGTGCACGGTTTGGGTGTGTGTGTTGCAGCAACAGATTCCTCCTATCTGATAAAACTTGAGCAGTCACCATTGACCTCCATGATAAGGCTGATTGGGAAATGTCATTTCAACACAACAGTGTCCTCTCACGCCAGTCTTTCTCTGTTAGTCCTCATAAAGAGGAGCAGATCTTAGGTCTGCAGAGGGAGGATATGAGCAGCACTATAAATGGAGGAGATTGTTGATTGTATCTGCGTCTGGATACATAAAATATACTCATCCGGGTCGCCGTTGCTATCTGGAGCCAGTAAATGTATACAAACTATAAATTAGGCTTCTTCTTCTTCGTCTCTCTCGTTCTGCTGTTGCCAACATTCTCAGGAGGTTCACTGAGTTACATTATTGTGCTTATAGGAGAAGAAGATGTATATACGTTTATTGTGGAGGTACGATTTGGTCCACTCAACCTTTTAGACTGTTGGACCGTTAAAAAAAACAACTCAGTTTTTCCTGGTTTTAATTTTAATTAATTAATTAATTTCAAATATCTTGGTGACGTAATTATTAAAACAATATTCTGTTGTTTTTAATGCTATTAGAGAGAGTCCTGTATGCAAATTATGTTACTTCTACATGTTTATATTGTGGATTTAACCACCACATGTTATACAACAGCTACTGTTTCCAGTTTTCACTATATTTATATATTTTTATTTTTTTTTATTATTTATTTTGTTGCATATTTATGTGCATGCAACTATTTTTTGTATTGTTGCTGAGGCTTTTATTTTTCCTACTCTATATGCAAAAGCAAATAAAAAATAAAACCAAATAAAAATATTTAAAAAAATAAAATAAAAAATAAAAATATTTTTTAATAAGTTGACAAAAAATAATTGACTTCTGATGAGTGGGCAACTCAAATTCCAACAATTAAATAATTAAAATACTACTACTACTACTACTACTACTACTACTAATAATAATAATAATAATAAAAATACATCATAATCTGATTTTCAAAGTAAGAAACATTTTATTTACAATATTTTCAGTGCAAATTATTATTAACAAAATAGCACAACTATATATCCGGACAAAACAAATAATACATGAACACTGCTGTGATGTTTTATCACGTGAAACGAGTGGTTCATAACCTAAAAAATAAAATTCACAACCGCATTATTTCCTCCAGATGAGGAAAACATGAAGCACACTAAAACTCTTGAGAGGAAAACGACAGTAAGGAGACACTACTGGAGGAGGGCGGCCGGAAATAAAATATTTTAAATTTAAAAAAAAAAGAGCCTGTTTTATCGTTATAGAGCCTTGAAGAGAGCAAGAAAAAATTTTGAGAATTTTTATAAAATTAACAAATTAATTAGGGTTTATGTTCTGTGTGTCTGAGCTAAAATAATGTGAACAAATAAAGGCCCTATTATTCGTTCACATTATTTTAGCCCAGACACACAGAACATAAACCCTAAAATAAAATAAAAATAAAAAATTTAATAAAAACTGTCTTGTTGCTCCACTTGTTCCCAGGAATTAGACACAAAATAAAAATACAATATTTTAAATAAAAAAAAATAGCCTGTTTTATCATTATAGAGTCTTAAAAAACAACAAAAAAAAAATTAAATTATCAAATTAATTAGGACTGTGTTCTGTGTGTCTGGGCTAAAATAATGTGAACAAATAACAGTGCCTACTGTCTTGTTGCTCCACTTGTTCCCAGGAATTAGACACAAAATAAAAATACAATATTTTAAATTTATAAAATAGAAAAATTAAAAAAAAAATTAATTAAATTAACAAATTAATTAGGACTATTTTCTGTGTGTCTGGGCTAAATTTAATGTGAACAAATAACAGGGCCTACTGTCTTGTTGCTCCACTTGTTCCCAGGAATTAGACACATACAGGCCTGACTTTATGGTGTAAATGTCTCACAGTGTTACTGAATTGAATTGAAGCTCCAGGTTGTGTTTTAACATCACTGTCGTTCTTCTGTCAAAAAAAAAAAAAGAATATAATATTGTTCATAAAGTGAAGTCTTCATATGAGTATCTGAGAGGCCTCCTGCTCTGTGACTGAGGCCGCCTCCGGAGCGCTGCTCGCCGGTGTGCTGCTGCAGCCTCCTCCGGTGCTTCCTCCGGTTCCTCCTCCGGTGATGATCACGCTGGTTTTATTCGTTTGCTCACAAATGTCCAAATGTCCGTCAGAGTGTTCCTCGTCCTCCGGAGCCTCGTCGGAGTCTCCCTCGCTCCGTGCATCGCTGTCCATCTCGGTCTCCTCCGCCGGCTCTTTGGTCTCTCTGCTGCCGGCCTCTGAGGCGCTCTGCTCGGGCTGCGGCTCCTTCTCTTTGTCCTTCTGGGCCTGCGCCTCTTTAGAGTGTCTCCACTTCATGCGTCTGTTCTGGAACCAAACCTTCACCTGCAAAACACACATGTTAACACCGTTAAACCACACTGGTTCTGTACGTAATTTGATGACATATAACTAAAGCTTACATGTGTTTAGTTTCTTTAAATTTTCCTTTAATTTTCAGATCAAATTTGAGCAGAGTCGTATGAATAAGACAGGTCTTATTATAGGAAATATAATATCGGAAGTATAAGTCACATCATTTTAAAACTTTTGTATATAATACTTCCCAAACTACTTTTTTCTTACTCTTTCTTCTTCTTTGCAATAAGGAAAAATAGGCTGCACTCATTATTGTACACATTTACACCTCTTTTTGCAAGGGAGGCCAAGAGCAGCATAAAAAGTGTAAATAAAGTGCAAAAAATACTTGTAGATGAAATATGTTGCTACTCTGAGTATAATAATATAAAAAAATAAATTAATAAACTAAATAGAAATAGTGATAAAATTAGCTAATAAGGTTCAGGTGTTGCTAGGTAACATTAATTGTCTCTGAAGTATAAGTCACATTCTTTTACATATTTTGGATATAATGCTTCCAAAACTACCTTTTTCCTCTTCTTTGCAATAAGAAAAAAAGGCTGCACTGTACCTTGTTTGCATAATCCATGCATTTAATTTCTTTAAATTTTCCTTTAATTTTCAGGTCAAATTTGAGCTGAGTCGTATGAATAAGACAGGTCTTATTATAGGAAATATAATATAGGAAGTATAAGTCACATCATTTTAAGACTTTTGGATATAATGCTTCCCAAACTACTTTTTTTCCTACACTGTTAAGAATTTCCCAGTAAAATAACAGTAAAGAACTGGCAGCAGGGTGGCCTTTATATTACTGTAAAATTAACATTATTATACTGTCGCCGAAATTTACAGTTTTGTACTGTTAATGTACTGTTTTTTTTAATTAATTTCACAGTATTTTACAGTCAATTTACTGTTTAAAGATACATTATATAGCTGTTTTCACCTTTCTTTTACATTATCTTACTGATTTGTTTTAATGCACTATTTAGGTTGTATTTTTTACATTTTAATAAACATTATTTTTGCCTAGATGAATAGACTTAGCAGGTTACAGACATAGGAATAGTCACACTAAATACAATTAAAGGCACTTGTTAGGAAAAAGGCTATAATAGACTTGTTGACACTTTTCCCAAATTGTCTGTCTATAGCCGAGCACAGAATGAAACCAGAACAACATGTGATGAAGAACAATAAAGCTAATTCACTGATTTTACAATGATGTACAATGTACAAGCCTCACATGAGCAAATCAGGTCCCAGAATTAAATAAATACTGCATGAAACTGTTACTGATGATACTTTAGACAGCTGATCAGCAGTAAAGTGCTGTTTTATAAGAGTGCATTATAACAGGTTTTCTTTTGTATTAACAGTAAAGCACTGTTTTTAGCAATAACAGGTTAATACTGTTGAAATCCTGCTGTAAATTAACAGCAATTGTTTACAGTGCACTTAACACATATAAGAGAGCTCTTTTGCAAGGGAGGCCAAGACAGCAGCATAAAAACGTGTAAATAAAGTGCAAAAAATAGATGTAGATGACAGGAAATATGTTGCTATCCTGAGTATAATCATTTTCTTTTTTTATAACTGTAATATTAGATAGAAGTTGTGATGAAATGAGATGATCTGTCAGTTTTCATTAAGGTTGATGTGTTGCTGGGTGACATTAATTGTCTCTGACGTTGGTACAGTGTGATGAAATGTAAACAACAGCTGGGTTTCACTGAGACGTCTCTGAGCCAATCAGGTTGCCAACTTCAATTTAAGGTCTGGATCTTTTGTCAATTATTATTATTAATAATTCATTTTAAATAAAAAGTTCTTGTCCTGAGTTGAATCTGAGGAATGCAGGTCGCAAATGTCCGAGTTTCTTGTATAAGAAAATTAAAAATTTGAGGCTTTTGTGTGATATAATAAACCTAAATAATGCGACTGCACACATTTTAATTTCATATAATTGCATTGGTTTGTGAGAGCCAGATCTACCGGTGAGGACACTCAGGTCATTGTTCAATGCAAATTTTCTGTGGATTTGTAGTTTTAGCAACCTGTAGCTGATTTAACACACGGTACGTATACTTTATGGGCTGCGTCAAGTATTTTTTAGAAGCTGAACGAGTCCAGACGGCAGCATTTAGACCACGTAGGGAATTAAGAATATAAAGAAAATATAATTTATAAAACACCGAATTATTAAATATGACAAAATCTAAACAATAAGACAGAAAATGTAATTATTTGTGAAGGTCTAAATAGGGAGTAAAGGGGTTTATGAACTCAGTATTTCTATAATACTGAGCAGCCCTGTGGATTTATTGATTTATTTTTCACTTGGATCCCAACAACTACTCCAACTGAGGTCCACATTCAAAGAAAATAAAACAAATTGCACTATCGCACAGTAAATAATATAGCTGCATCACCACGGCATCCAACGAAATGACATCAAACCAAATGCAAAACATTAAATTATAACAATTTAAATGGGTTGACAGGTAAAAATAAAATAATCTGTTTATCTGATCATGCAAAGAAATGAAAGGAAACCTTTCTTATTTATTCTGAAGGCCTCTTCACTAATAACTTCTTTGGATGTTTCTTAAAACCTTTTTCTCGATGTGATTTGTAACAAAAATAATAAAAATCATTCTTTATGTCATCCTATAATAAGACCTGCAGTGCAGGAGGTTGACCTTTAACCTTTAAGTCCTCTCACCTGAGCATCTGTGAGCCCGAGCATCGCAGCCAGCTGTTTTCTATCCGGCTTGGTGACATATTTCTGTATCTCAAATCTCTTCTCCAGTCCTTTCCTCTGCAGGTTGGAGAACACCGCCCTCGACCACGACCTCTTCCTCTTGTACGTCTGTGGCATCGTGTCTTTAGTGAGGACGGCGTACGGACCTATAGAAGACACCAGGAGGACATCATGAGGTTAAACAAAAAGAGAAAAGAAGAGAAGAGAAAGAAGAGGAACATCATCACTGCAGGTGTCTCACACCTCCAAAAAACAGCAGTTTCCTGTCTGTGACATCACGTCCTCCTACATGTGGGTGGCTACCTGGGAAGGTGTCCTGAAACTGATGCTGGCCTGAATGCCTGCTGCTGCTGCTGCCTAGTGAACTCATCATGGAGGACGCGTCGCTCATCCCGGGGTCTACGCAGGAGAAGTACTGGCTGGCCGGAGGCTGAATGGGGATGTGATGGATCCCTGACTGACGGTTCGAGCTAATGATGGACGTGAGATCTGTTACAGAGCGAGAGATGATGGGAAACAAAGAGTCACAACCTGGTGGGAGTGGGGGGGTCTAGTTAGATGGTCTAGTTTTTAGAGAGACCATCAGACAAAGTCAAAGCCTCAAAGTTCAAGTGTGACTGTTAAAGCTGAACCTGACCTCTGACCTCTCTGGCTAGGGCGCTAAAGAGCAGAGGATTCACACACACACACACACATGACCGAGTCTCTTCGGAGCAGTTCTGATCCTGAGATGATGGATGGATCACTTAAAGAGAACCAACACCCATCACAAAGACATTAAACCCATTAACTCTACTGTTAATTTCCATTTTTTTTCTTTATGGGAATAAATCACACATCACTCCAGATGCGGTGGACTTCAAATTTTTAGTTTAAAAAATTCGTATTGGTGCGCGTATAAAGCAGAAAGGGGACCGCAATCAACGGTGGAAAAGTGCACGACAGGACAGGAAGGGATTTTAAGAATGACAAAGAAGGAAAAAGCACGATGACCCAATAAAGCAACCACCCCCACCTATAAAAATAATAATAGCAATAACGTAAAAAAGTAAATTAATTAATTAAATTATATGTATCTAAATTAAATAAAAATACTAAATAAAGACCTTAAAATAAATAAATAAAAAGAAGTAAATAAAAAGAATGCGTAAATTAATTAAATTATATGTATCTAAATAAAATAGAAATACTAAATAAATACCTTAAAATAAATAAATTAAACCAAGTAAATAAAAACAATACGTAAATAAATAAATGTATTAAATTATATACATCTAAATAAAATAAAAAATACTAAATAAATACCTTAAAATAAATAAATTAAAAACAAGTAAATAAAAAGAATGCATAAATAAATAAAATTATATACATCTAAATAAAATAGAAATATTAAATAAATACCTAAAAATAAATAAATTAAAACAAGTTAATAAGAAAGAATACGTAAATAAATAAATTCAGGGCTCCTTAAAGTGCATCTTATGAGGCTGTTATGTGAACTGCTTGTTTGCACATGATTTTGTCTTAATGGTATCATTAAGCAAGGCAGCTTTATTTGTAGAGCACATTTCAGCAACAGAGCAATTCAAAGTGCTTTACATAAACATTTAATAACATTGCAACAAAGTGCAGAAGAGCATTAAGACATAATTAAAACAGTTATAAAAACATTAAAGATTAGGAAATAAAAACAAGCTAAGAAAGCCAGGATAGAAGCTCAAATAGAGTATAACACACAAGAGTAAAAGCTCTAGTGCAGTATAAGATCATTATCTGGTTTAATAATAAAAGGCAGCAGCAAAAAAAAGACCATAAAACACATCCCTATTTATTGTTTTTCTTTTAAATCCCACTTTTATAAAATGGCTTTTCAATCAGCTGAATTATAGTCTTTTGTATATGCTTGTGTGCTGATGTGTATATATGTGCATATGTAACTGTATGGATATGTATATGCTTGTTTCTTTATTTTCCCATTCTATTGTTTTTTATTTAATTATTTATGTTTCAGTGTATTCTGTTGAATTTCAAATAAACTTATTATTATTATTATTATTATTTGGGCTGACATGACAGGAAGCTTTCCCTATAATAAACTTGTTTTGGTTAATTGAGTGCAGTAATAATAAAATAGATTTCCTCTCACCTCTTAATGATGACTTCTCTTTGCCTTTTGGATCAAAGTCTGTCGACAATATCCGATCGATTCCGAACTTGAGGTCTTTGCTGGAGGGTGGAGGAGCCTGCTGGGAGTTGAACGCGGTTGTTCTGGAGACGGATGTCAGCTGTAGTCCGTGTCTGCTGTACGGAGCGACGGGAGAGGGACGCAGTGGAGAGGAGCCATGCTGCTGGTGCTGGTTCTGCTGGTGGTGCTGGTTCTGGTTCTGGTGGTGTTGGTGTCCTCCCATATGCACCATGAGCGCAGACGACCCCGGGATGTTCTCCGCATCTCCAGCCTGCAGGATGTCCGCGATGCAGAAGGAGGGTTTCTTCATGGAGTCCACAGAGAAGCCGCAGTACGCGGACCAGAGGCTGAAGTTTGACGCGTAAAACGGGTTGAGTCCGGCCGTGTACATCCTGATCCTGCAGCCTCTCTCTCTGTGTTAATGTGTGTTATTGTTTCTCAGAGGAGAGTACAGGCATGTAGAGAGAGCAGGGATGGTGTGTTTTTAGTGGTGGAGAGATGAGATGAGCGTCCTCTGTGCGTCGGTGCCAAAATCTCTCTCTAACAAACTCTGCAATCCAAACTCTTCAGTTCCACTCTGAAGTTCCTCCACTGACTCTGATGATTGGTCGCTCTGAGAGCCAATGGAGGGTTTTAATGCGCTCACATCACCGCCCTTAGAGATGAGGAGGATGTGTAACCAACACGCACTAACACACACTCACACACACATATAGACACACACAGACACAGACACACACGCTCACACATAGACACACATAGACACAAACACAAACACAAACACACGTACACAGACACACGCACACACACACTAATACACACACACACACAATGAAAATAAGTAAATAAAAAGAATAAGTAAATAAATAAATAAATAAAATGATATACATCTAAATAAAATTAAAAAGACTAAATAAATACCTGACAATGAATAAATAAAAAATAAGTAAATAAAAAGAATACGTAAATAAAAAATTAATAAATAAATAAATAAATAAAATTATATACATCTTAATAAAATACCTTAAAATAAATAAATAAAAATAAGTATAGAAAAATGTAATACGTAACATACGTAATATGTAAATAAATAAATTAATAAATACAATTAAAGTAGAGTACATATATTTTCAAGAAAGTCGGTTTTCAACACAATATATATCTATATTTCCCTGCACACACACGCACACACGCGCGCACACACACACACACACACACACACACGGCAGTTCTGATCCTGAGATGATGGATGGATCACTTAAAGAGAACCAACACCCATCTCAAAGACATTAAACCCATTAACTCTGCTGTTAATTTCCATTTTTTTCCTTTATGGGAATAAATCACACATCACTCGTGGACTCGTTCAAACTTTAGTTTAAAAAGTTGTTATTGATGCGCGTATAAAGCAGAAAGGGCACCGCAATCAACAGTGGAAAAGTACACGACAGGACAGGAAGGGATTTTAAGAATGACAAAGAAGGAAAAAGCACAATGACCCAATAGAGCAACCCACCCCTCCTATAAAAATAATAATAGCAATTACATAAAAAAGTAAATAAATTAATTAAATTATATGTATCTAAATTAAATAAAAATACTAAATAAGACCATAAAATAAATAAATAAAAAAGTAAATAAAAAGAATACTTAAATAAATACATTAAATGATATACATATAAATAAAAAAGAAAAATACTAAATAAATACATTAAAACAAATAAAGGAAAATAAGTAAATAAAAAGAATATGTAAATAAATAAATACATTTAATTATATACATCTAAATAAAGTAAAAATAAATAAATAAATACCTTAAAATAAATAAATTAAAAGAAGTAAATAAAAGGAATATGTATAAATAAATACGTAAATAAAATTGAATACATCTAAATTAAATAAAAATACTAAACAAATACCTTAAAATAAGTAATAAAAATAAAAAGTAAATACATTTTAAAAAAAAAATTAAAGTAGAGTAAAAGTTTTCAACACAATAAATATATATCCCTGCAAAAAATAGGAAAAAAAAAATTATATAAAAAAGTAATATCGGAATAACCCACATGTAATAATGAAGTGTACAGCATGGAGGTGTAAGCACATGACCCCGGGCTCAGGAGAGGCTCTATGAGCTCCTCTCATCCTGTTGTTGATGGGCTGTGATTCGTGTTAAATGAGCGGATATTCCTGCTAGATTCGCCCCAGAAATAGAAGCTGCTTTAGTATTTTAGGATACAGCAGAAATCCTTATTTCTTCCGGAGCGGAGGGGAGAGGGGGGGCACTTCTATAATGACTGTTAGAACTTCCCTTTTTCAATATTTGTGCAACTTTATCTCGACCTGCAAGTTGCACGGTGACGCAGATCCGTCCTCATGCTCATAATAAACAGAGGAAACCGATTCTCCCTCCGAGAGGCAAAACACAATTAACTTCAGAGGCCATGAGGCCCCTTTAACATTCACACCGTTGGGTCCTGGCCAACCACTGAAATAGTAGGAATAAAAAAGTATTATTCCTGCAGATTTAACATGTTGTCTTTCTTTACCTAAAACAAGAACATCTGTGTGAGGTTTCATGACCCACTCCACAGGTTATAACACAGATGTTATCCTGCAAAAATGAAGCAAACATTGTGTTGTTTCTTGCTGTAAAAGGGTGCAATTCCTCTACTTATATTTCTAATTTTATAATCTACATTAAAATTAAAATAATTACAAAGTAATATTTAAAAAGAAAGAGAGCTGAGTGTTTCTACAGTTTGAACAGATGATTTCTTTTTCAAGACTGCAGACGATGCAGACGAAGGTTCTTGCACTCATGAAAACATCTGAATTTACACCACCTACTACAGAGACAGTTTGTACCAGAAGTCATGCAATAATCCTGCAGTCTGATTGTTTTAATTTTCCTTGTATTTATATTATATATGTGAGTGTTTTAATGCACCACCACTTGACTTTATGCATGCTCTTAAGAGGGAAAGAGCCTCGACATAAACATGAACCTGCAGCACAAAGTTGAGTTCATATGGATGCAGAATCGTTTACTGCAGAAGTCTGAAAATATTCTCAACATTTGATCCTTAAATCACCTGTAAAAACTGAAATATGTCTTTTTCTATCTGCAGCTTTAATAATAAAGTTTTTTTTATTTAATGATTTTTTGTTGTTGTTTTTTTTCTTTTTTTTCTGTAGCTGATTGCCAATTTCTTATTGATTAGTACATGGACATTTATGATTATATTCTTTTACTCTATTGGTGATCTATCACTTTGTAACCACACCCTATATAATTATGCTTAAATAGCAATAAAAAATGTATCACAAAAAAAATATCTGCAGCTTTAATAATCATGTTAAGTTCATGCACTTTCTATATTTTTCTACATGTCAATAAAAATGAACTCTTTCTCCTCCTATGGTGCTGTTCTTCTCCCTCCTCTTCCTCCTCCTCCTCTCTCTCTCTCTCTCTCTCTCTCTCTCTCTCTCTCTCCTGAGTTTGAACAATGGCTTCTGAAGCCAGCATGCCTTCATTTAAGTCTTGATTCATGCGTCCGGAAGCCAGGATGACCCTGGCTGCCTCCTATCATGCTGTTTTCGAGTGACACTTTTCCGGGTTAAATTTAGAAATAGAGGTTTTAACGTTTGCCCTCCATCACGCAGTCAAAACAATCCAGGGAAGAGGATGAAGAGGATGTGGAGGCCGCAGCAGCACGCCTCAAGTTATTTCAGGTGCTGCTGATGAGCTTTTTACAGTGGGAAGCGTTAGAAAACACATACTAAAACACACACACACACACACCGGCAGGCCTCAGATCAGCCTTTACTGTAAACATACACACAGCAGGCTGGAGTCATTTTAGACTCAAGGTTGGACTTTCTCAGCTGCAGTATTAATATAAATCAACAGTTCAGGAGAGTATTTGCAATCATAAATCAAAGATAAATATGTTTTATTGCTGTTTTTGAAATGTATTTGTGTATTTGTCTTGAATAAATTGTGTTTAACTGTAGAAAGAAAGAAATGCATGCTGCACAACACAAGAGCAAAATATGTATTAAGATTTTTAAAAAAAAGAATAAGTTTGCTATGAATTCTTGAGGAATTGTGATTGATTTATTATTTGTTTGACAGTTTTGTTTCTCTTCTGTACTCGATGGTTAATTCAATAAGATGAGTCTTTATGTGGCTATAGTGTGTGTATAAATGTATTTGACTGTATGTGTGTGGACCAGTAAGAATGCATATGCTAGTGCTAAAGTGGATCTTAATAAAGAAATAACAAAAAGACATCAGAGGAGCACATGTGTCATAATTTCCTTAAACTCCCTGCAGCTTTTTGTGCAAAAAAGAAACATCAAACTACTTGATTTTGAGAGGATTTCAACAATATAACATATTGATTTAGTGTGAGGCTTCATGAGCCACAACACAGACTTTATCCTGACAAAAATGAAACAAACATTGCGTTGTTTCCTGCTGTAAAAGGTGCAATTTCTCTACTTATATTTCTAATTTTATAATAATGACTAATATCTAAAAAGAAAGAGAGCTGAGTGTTTCTACAGTTTGGACGGATGATTTCTTTTTCAAGGCCGCAGACATACAGAGAGGATGCAGAATGAAAACATACATTTATATACTACCTACTACAGAGACCGCTTATACTAGAAGTCGTGCAATAATCCTGCAGTCTGATTGTTTTAATTTCCTTGTATTTATATTATATATGTGAGTGTTGTGATGCACAAACTCTTGATTTTATACAAGCTCTTAAGAGCATTTACATATACTAAGATTTTAAAGACATCAGATGTTATAATTTCCTTAAACTCCCTGCAGCTTTTTGTGCAAAAAGAAACATCAAACTACTGATTTTAAGAGGATTTAAACAGCAGAACATTTTGATTTAGTGTGAGGTTTCATGAGCCACAACACATGTTATAACACAGATTTTATTCTGCAAAAATGAAGCAAACATTGTGTTGTTTCCTGCTGTAAAAGGTGCAATTCCTCTACTTATATTGCTAATTTCATAATCTAAAATTAAAATAATTACTAATATTTAAAAAGAAACAGAGCTGAGTGTTTGTACAGTTTGGACGGATGATTTCTTTTTCAAGACTGCAGACATACAAACGATGCAGAAGGTTCTTGTACTCATGAAAACACCTGAATTACAGAGACAGTTTGTACCAGAAGCCGTGCAATAATCCTGCAGTCTGATTGTTTTAATTTTCCTTGTATTTATATTATATATGTGAGTGTTTTAATGCACCCACCACTTGACTTTATGCATGCTCTTAAGAGGGAAAGAGCCTCGACATAAACATGAACCTGCAGCACAAAGTTGAGTTTGTATGGATGCAGAATCGTTTACTGCAGAAGTCTGAAAATATTTTCAACATTTGATCCACAAATCAACTGTAAAAACTGAAATATGTCTTTTTCAGCCAGAGCGCTGCTGGATGCTATTATTCACCTTTATTTCCCCCCTTTTCCCTCCGTGGAGCTGTATAAATGATGGCAGGTGGGATTACTGCCAGTGCCAGCGGCTCCTGTCTCTGGTTAAAACGGGACCGTGAGGACTCCAGACTACAATCTGTCTTCAACAATAGAAAACTCAGTCGTAAAATCCTTTAAATTGTGTTTTTCTGAAGTAGTTTGGAGACAGAATATCGTCACTGACATAAAGGCTGTTGACCACCATCGTAGATAAACAGTCATGCTTTATAATCCAGTGGTGGAAAAGTACATTTACTCAAGTTTACTACTTAAATACAAGGAGTATTTCTATTTGATTTATATAAAAAGCATGATAAGAATGTACAATGAATTGTTAAAGATTAAAGAAACCACATCCATATTTCCACACTGAACTTCTAGTTTGCTTTAATTAACAATTTTAGGCCCAAAGAGGTAAAATTATCCAATATTTTGCAGAAAAGCAAAGATTAGAGTAAAGTGCAACGTGTTTTTCCTTTTTCCTTTCACATTTAATCATCTCACGATCTCCCAGATTTATTTTGAAACCTGCTGGAGGGAACTCAAACCTGCAATATAGGCTCGGGAAAAACAACGTTTTGGCGAGGAAAAACTGGCATGGCCATTTTCAAAGGGGTCCCTTGACCTTTGACCTCCAGATATGTGAATGTAAATGGGTTCTCTGGGTACCCACGAGTCTCCCCTTTACAGACATGCCCACTGTATGATAATCACATGCAGTTTGGGGCAAGTCATAGTCAAGTCAGCACACTGACACACTGACAGCTGTTGTTGCCTGCTGGGCTGCAGTTTGCCATGTTATGATTGGAGCATATTGTTTTATGCTAAATGCAGTACCTGTGAGGGTTTCTGGATCAATATTTGTCATAGTTTTGTGTCGTTAATTGATTTCCAATAATAAATATATACATACATTTACATAAAGCAGCATATTTGTCCACTCCCATGTTGATAAGAGGATTAAATACTTGACAAATCTCCCTTTAAGGTGCATTTTGAACAGATAGAAAATGTGCAATTAATCGCGATTAACTATGGACAATCATGCGATTAATGGCGATTAAATATTTTAATCGATAGACAACCTTAATTAAAACATATGTATTTATATCTGGGACCTTAACCTTTCATTTCCTGTTCGTTAGAACATTGTAACATAAATTATGTCAGAGAAATACGGCAGAGAGTGAAAAGTGTGCCAACCAATCCCCTAATTTTACTTTGATAAGCTACTTTAAAAGTACACTTTGCTGAATATACTTCTGTACTTTTTGAAGGCAGGAGTATTTTTATATTGTTGTAATGTACTTTTACTTAAATAAACCACCTGTTGCAATCTCTTAAAATCTAGAGTTTAATAAAGACCAAAACATGTTTGTTGTGAGAGAGAACTAACGGCGTTACCTGTTAAAACATGATAAAAATGACTAAACACTAATGACTGATTAATCAGCTCTACAGTTTTCAGAGTTTTTATGAGTCACATGCCCACCGCGGATGAAAACAAAGGCGTGCTGCTGTGCACCGCCGGCTACCTGGCGTTTAAAGCGTCTGACGGAGCCCATTGTTGTGGCCTGATTGCTCGCTGTGTGTTTTTCAGGAAGCCTTATCAGGCGGAGGAAGACTGAATGAGCGCCGCGGCCCCGTAGCTCTGCTGGATCAGAGGCTGCAGCCACCGGACAGAATGAAATGATTTCCATTATTACACCGAGAGTTATTGCTCCCCCTCTGGAAGACTCCAGCTCCGAGCCAAGATTACTATTTCTGGCAATGTTTGCCTCAGGAAGGAACTTTCGCAGATTTAATGGGACCTGGGCCATTGTACACAGCCTTCTGTATGGCTCCCCGCCAGCATTTACACAGAAGAAGAAGAAGAAGGAAAAGAACTGAGGGATGTGTATGAAGTCCAAACAAGACCGTCCCCGTTTATGTGATCCTTCAAACACTGAACTCTCTCTGAGGTGGAGATCAACTCACAGGAGTTTTAATTTGCATGTCAGAGGTTAAAGGTCAATTGTCCTGTGATCTGCTTTGTGTGTTTTGTATGAAACACGACTGTCTTTATGTTCTGAGCAGTAAAAATGAACATCATCTTTGCTCACCATTATTCTAGACAATGGTGGAAGAAGTATTCACATCTTCTACTTAATAAAAGTATCAATATCACAAAGTAAAAACACTATTGCTGAAGTAAAAGTATGGAAGTATTATCAGCAAAATGCACTTTAAGGATCAAAAGTACAAGTAGTTATTATGCAGAAAATGGCCCCTGTGAGTCTTATATTATTATATATTTTAGTATTTAATCAACATTACAGTCACATTAATATCAAAGTAGCATTTTACTGTTGAAGTTAGACGAGGTGGATCTAATTTAAACTACTTTATAGAACTACAATCTTATATTTAAGCTGTAAAAATGCATGTATTTTGTGTTTAAGTTGAAATTAAGTGTTTCTATGTAAGATACGAGTGGTAAGAAAAGGATAAGATAGAGTTATTTTAAATAAAAAATAAAATAAGTAATTAGAGAGGAGAGATTTAAAAAGCTATATTCAATATATACGTTACAATACACTGGAGTATATAAGTGAAATGTGCAAATATGAGTGCAAAAGAAGTTAAATCTTAATATAAAAAAGCAACCAAAGCTGTGAAATTGAGCAGTAAAATAGTAGAAAGTACAATATTTCCATCTGAAATAGAGTATAAGTATAAAGTATCATGTAATAGTAAAGTATGTATACTCAGAGTAATCTCTTGTTGCATATTAAACACATATTGTTTCCATAACATCATCAGGTTGTGACTGCTGTTACACATTAATGTGAAGCCAGTAAATGTACGAGCAGCTCCCCCCAGTGACTAAACGTCCTCTCTTCTTGTTCTTACTTATTTCATTTATTTATTTTACAAATGTAGTTTTCATTTTGATCTGAACAAACTATAAATAAATATACAATTAAACAAAAAAAGCAATTAATTAACTTGAAAATAAAATTAACTAATAATAATACGTGTTAAGAGGAGAAATGAACGAAGAGGCTGGTGTTTGTTTTCTGAATGTGAAACTATGTGATGATGATGTCACAGAACTACTGAAGAAAAAGTACAGTATTATTATCAGATAAATGTACTGAGAGGAGCAGAAGTAAATCATTGTGCTCATTAACTGATAGATAGATTACAGCATTTTAGTGCTTGTTTGTGGATCCCAACCCGAAGCTTCAGGCCCCTCCTGAGGGGTCACAGAATAACTCTGGAGGGCCGTGAGATGATTAACGGGAGTAGAAAGAAACCATGTGAGAAGTTTAAAGGCGAAATGTCTCTGCTGATAACTACTGTACGATGTCACGAGCCAAAACGTCTTTAACTATTTATCATATTTTATAAGCTTATATGAGTTTTTAATGTAAAATTGTAATCTGTTAAAAGTAATTATTGCTGTCAAATAAATGTAAAGGAGTTCGATGTACCGGTATTGATGATAATCGCGATATATTTTAAAAATGAATATCATGTTAATATAGTATACATATGATAATATCGTGTAAATAATCCAGCACCTTTTAAATCCCTCTTCTGTACAGTCCACCTGCCCTCACTCATATTTAAAGGTCCCATATCGTGCTCATTTTCAGGTTCATACTTGTATTTTGTGTTTCTAGTAGAACATGTTAACATGCTGTAATGTTAAAAAAAACACTTTATTTTCCTCATACTGTCGGCCTGAATATGTCTGTATTTACCCTCTGTCTGAAACGCTCCGTTTTAGCGCATTTCAACGGAATTGCGATGAAATTGCAACAGAATTGTGCTGCTAGGCAACAGCTTCGGTCCATGTGTACTTCCTGTCAGCTGATGTCATTCACATACACTGAAACCAGGAATAAACTGGGACACATTTAGAATGTTTACGTTTAAATCTGTGTAAAGGGTCTAAATATTGTATATTTGTGACATCACAAATAGACAGAAATTTTGACGGCTTGTTTCAAATGCAAAGTTTCTGAATATGGGCTGTGGATTGAGCGTTTCGATACGTTCACAGTATTTATATAGGACTTAAGCCTGCTTTATAATAAAAAAACATGAAAATCTCACTCTTTTTATTAAATGGGACCTTTAAAGTTGAATTAATTTGCCAAATAAGAGACAACACGCACAATAAAGAAAGTTTAAGATGAATTTGACAGATAACATTATTTATTTTTTCTAATTTTCTATAGATATCGCGCTAATATCATTATCATGGCCACAATAATCATATAGTGAGAATTTGATATTGTGACAGCTCTAAGTGGAGTAAAATAAAATAGTACACTAGTAAAAACAGTAAACTATTTCCCTCTGAGATGTAGTGGAGTAGAAGTATAAAGTGGCATAAAATGGAAACACTTAAAGTATAAGTAATTGTACTTACATTCCACCGCTGTTGCTGTTTTCAGTCCATGTTGAGCGACGGCAGCAGCTGCACACAGGAAAATAATCAGTTAGCAAACATTGAGCTTCAAATGTGATCACAGGAAGATAAAATGTAGCTCACAGTTATTATTATTATTATTATTATTATTACAGCCTGGAGTCTATCTACAGTCTTCAAGTTTTAATATGTTGATTTTTTTAATGAAATTACATCTTTCTGCCGGCTGTAAATAAGTTTCACTAAGTCAAAGTGGATTTACAGAAACACACATAATGAGCTTTAAAGTCTGAAGTGGCTCTTATTATTATAATAACCAGTGGTGGGAAGTAACTAAGTACATTTACTCAAGTACTGGACTTGAGTGCAATTTATTTACTTTACTTGAGTATTTCCATTTTCCGCTGCTTAATACTTCTACTCCTCTACATTTATAGATACCTTTAGTTACTACTTACCTTTCGGATTGAGATTAATAATACAAAATATAATCAACAAATAAATTATGATAATTATTATACGTTAAGATAAAACTTTATTAATCACCCTGGGGGGTAAATTCACAAGCTATCCTGCAGTGTATAAAGAATTCAAATTAGCTCCATCTTTACCAGCTGCATCATTAAAGTGATGTAGACATTAATTAGTCAATAATTATAATTAAATAATATGATAAATATTATTCTGTAATAGGCCGCTCTGCATAAGGAGTACTTTTACTTTTAGTAGGTTTACCTTAAATATATTTTGATGCTAATACTTTTAGATTTTGAATGCAGGACGTTGACTTGTAACAGAGTACTGTGGTATTACTACACTGTAAACAACTGCTGTTAATTTACAGCAGGATTTAAACAGTATTAACCCGTTATTGCTCAAAACAGTGCTTTACTGTTAGTACAAAAGAAAACCTGTTAAATTACGCTCATAGGCCGTTTTTTAACTGAACTATAATGCATTCTTAAAAAACACTTTACTGCTGATCAGCTGTCTAAAGTATCATCAGTAACAGTTTCATACAGTATGTTTTTAATTCTGGGACCTGATCTGCTCATGTGAGGCTTGTACATTGTACATGATCTTAAAATCAGTGAATTAGCTTTATAAATTCTTACCTCACATGTTGTTCTGGTTTCATTCTGTGCATTTTGGGAAAAGTGTCAACAAGTCTATTATAGCCTTTTTCCTAACAAGTGCCTTTAATTGTATTTAGTGTGACTATTCCTACGTCTGTAACCTGCTAAGTCTATTCATCTAGGCAAAAAAATAATGTTTATTAAAATGTATGTAAAAAATAAATAGTGCATTAAAACAAATCAGTAAGATAATGTAAAAGAAAGGTGAAAAACAGCTATATAATGCATCTTTAAACAGTAAATTAACTGTAAAATACTGTGAAATTAATAAAAAAACAACTAGTTCAAACTGTATTTTTCATTGACAGTACAAAGCTGTAAATTTCAGCGACAGTATAATAATGTTAATTTTGCAGTAACATAAAGGCAACCCTGCTGCCATTAGTTCTTTACTGTTATTTTACTGGGAAATTCATAACAGTGTAGTCTACTGTTAGGCCTACTTAGGAAGGTGAATAAGATCTGAGTACTTCCTCCACCACTGCTAATAACCCACTGATAACATAAATGAGAGGCCAGAAGGTCCAATATTGCAGTATGGACTTATTAAAATAGACTCTGATGATGATGATGAGTGAAGGGCTGCCATGTGTTTCCTTTTGTGGTGTCGTACTCTGCTGCAGTCCCAGTTTAAAGCATTAAGTGGTCATTATCTGGACACTGGATAGAGACTGGAGAGAGACCGGAGAGACACACTGGAGAGACAGACTGATCCCTCTCACCCCGGCCTGCCCTCCGCTGTAAACAAACTAAAGGAGCCGCTTTAATGGAGGCTTTTAAATATGATGGTGCCTCGGTGCCTTTGAGCAAAAACCTGGTGTTTACACGAGGACAGATTAAAGTCGCCTCTTGTGCGGCGGGTTCAGGGCCCTTCTACAGCTCCAGTGTGCAAATGTACACACGGTTAAATCACAGATACTGTAAGCTAAATAGTGAAGGAGGAGAGAGAGACTAATGGAAACACAAAAGGTCATAATAACAAACCATTATAGGCCTGCTGCTGCTGCTGCTGCTGCTGGAGGAGCACAAACCTGCAAAAAAACACACAATTATGTCAGATATATTTGAAAGAGTCTTTTTTTTTTATTAAGTGAGCATGCATTGTTCCAATTTCTTTTATTTTGCATTAAATTTCCTGGTTCAAAAATGTCTTCATGCAGAAATAAATGTGCAAAAGCTGCAAAACAATGTGTAAATTTGTGAGCATGCAGAATTAAAGTGACTTAATGTTTCAGGTGATGCATTTAAGGACAGTCATCAGGCTGCAGAAGTCTGAAGCAGAGCAGAGAAACTCACCCTGCAGCTTTACTGGTTCACATCATCACTCTGCAGCCGCAGCAGCAGCAGAGGTGGAAAAACACGATTCATCAGCCGAGAACAAACTCCAAACAGCAGCAGGTCTGAAGGTGCAGAGCAGAGAGGTTTAATCTCCTGAAAACATCATAGAAGTTATAGAAAAATCTACAGATTATATTCAAGAAAACATCTTTATTGTGTAATAAATTTGCACAGGGATTATTAAATAGATCAAAATAGAACAAAAGTAAATGTGACTTCCTTTAAGGGCCCTATCTATCTATCTATCTATCTATCTATCTATCTATCTATCTGTTTTAGTATTTCACAGGCTTATTTTCTGCTCTGGGTATTTGACAGCATCAGTTTGTCTCGGGGGACTCGGCTACAGATCACATCGGGGGACAAATTTGTCCAGAAAACAGCTACTGGAAATGTTTTTCCACGCTGTCCCAGGAGCCTCTTCTGTCCTGCTCTGACTTATTTTATTTTAATATAGATAGATAGATAGATAGATAGATAGATAGATAGATAGATAGATAGATAGATAGTAACTTAATTGATCTCGAGGGAAATTCAAGTTTCCAGCATCTCAGTTCCATAGTGCAAAACATGTTAGTAAAAGGACATGTAACAAGTAGGTAATACAGAGAATAAAAAAAATATATACCAGATATAAAAATACCAGGAGATGAAGAAACTGTTAAAAATGAATATAAAGCAGAAAGTGATATAGTGCTGGATAATAAAATATAGGAGATATAGATATTAAAAAATGTCAAATATGGAATATAATGCAGAATAAGAACTGAGGTAGAGAGTATTTTTTTTAAATAGACTAAAGTGCAGAATA
>CAKAOH010003930.1:0-16332 GCA_916701665.1 Sebastiscus tertius
GTTATGATTTCAGCATATTGTTTTATGCTAAATGCAGTACCTGTGAGGGTTTCTGGACAATATCTGTCATTGTTTTGTGTTGTTAATTGATTTCCAATAATAAATATATACATACATTTGCATAAAACAGCATATTTGCCCACTCCCATGTTGATAAGAGGATTAAATACTAGACAAATCTCCCTTTAAGGTACTTTTTGGACAGATAAAAAATGTGCGATTAATTTGACAGATTAAATATTTTAATTAATTGACAGCCCTAATTTTTTTTACAACTAAAAGTTAATTTTCTTTCATTAGATAAAAAGTGGCGAATTTCATTCATTTTGCATAATGTATGCCAAAGTGTTAGCACAAAGCAGCAGAGAACACAATCTATCGGTGACAGGTGGATGATTATGGTGTCTCAAAGGCCAGATGTAGTCGGATGTGGACTTGGACAACAGGCGCGCATACGGTTCTATTTATTCCATGTCTGGATACATGTTTGTCTGTGTGTGCGGCCCACGTGGCAGACATGGAAAGATGATGACATTTACATCAGGCAAACCCTCGCATCCATACAGATACGGAAATAATGTATCGTGGGCACGTCAAGCCAGCACCAGCCAGCAGTTTCTCCAATTAAGAGGAAAACTGAGAACTCATCGCCCAGACAGAAGCTACAAAAAAAATCAAAGGTTTTGAAGCTGGCCCTGTTTGAGCTCCACGCCTGATGGAGAAAACAAACTATCTCTGTCATTCCTATGCCCTGGAAGCAGTGATGATACTCCCTCATCTGGGGTCAGAGGTCAGGAGGAAGTCACATCTGAGGTTTTCATAATGACGCTTGCGCGCATCTCATGGGTGTGGCTGGTCGCCGCGTCCACGAGAGAGTTCTGGCTGTAGGCCGGCGTCCAGCCGTCAGTGTGGTAGCTGATGAGAGGGGTCGGGTCTCGCGTGCTGGTGACCCTGAAGTTGGGCTTGCTCGCAGTGACGAAGGTGGCCATGCCAGGGAGAGAGCATGTGGGAACCCTGAGAACTGGTGTGTTGTAGTCCCGCCTCCAGACACCCTGTCAGTTAAAACAATGAAAAAACGAGAAGAAGAGCAAAAACACAGTCAGAGCTGCAAAAGGCTGTGGCTAATTCATGACGCATGTTGTGGTGAAACACACAAAAACACCACCGGAAAAAAATGATTACAGAACTGAATCAACATCTCTGTGTAAAATATTACAATATGCTTCACAGGCTGGTGCTTTGAAATGCATTACATGTCAAAAGTGTCAATGTTACTGTAACCAAGAGGCAAGAACTGCATATCTTACTGACTATTCACAGCAACAAAAAAAGAAGAAAAAAAAAATCAGGATTTGAAGGAAAGTTTCTACATAACAACATAGTTAACAACACTGTACTATTGCTACTGATAAGAAGTAGAGTGTGTGTGGGTGTGTGTACACGAGCCTGTGTTCACTGTGGGTACAATGTACTACAAAGGACAACCACAGATCAAACTGTTAATGTTTGACAGCCACAGTTCCTGACAAGGCCCTCCCTTTTCTCAGTCTCTCGCAACATTACAGGAAGGAACACACACACACGCACACACACCCTGTTTCAGCAGTAAGGTTGAAACAGGTAAAAACCTGTTTATCTGAAGATCCGAGCAGTTAATAATTCATTCATCACTCTCTCCTCTGTGTATAAGTGTGTGTATAAAGGTAGACTCACCTCTTTGGTGTCCTCTGTGTCGCTGTCTGTGTCGCTGCCTGTAGAAATAAAGAAATATAAATAAAAGGCACGGATGGAAGAAAACAGATGAAGGGCATGGAGAGCAGGAGAAATAGGAAGAGTTCAATTAAACCAGAAAAAAAGCAATTCTCAAGGCTCACATCCAACAGTGCCTTTTCTACTATTTAAACAGTATAAACAGTGCAAACACATACACACAATAGGGCAATTCAAAGTACACATGTGCTTAAGTAAGCAAAGTAAAATACATGAAAACAAAGAACGGAAAGAAGGGATACATGAAGGATTTTGAATTGAACCCTGACTCTTCAAGTCATGGTAGCGATGGAGAAAGATAAAAGAAAAAAAAAAAAGAGACAAAGAGAAAGAATGACAGATGGAACGATTACAAGTGTAAACTGATAGAGCCAACTGTACTTGAATGGTTCTACACACAGAGTTGTGAGATAAAGATCTCAGGCTGGTAATGAAACAATGAATGTAAGATGACAAAGTGTCCAGTATTGACAACATAATGACCTCTGAGCATCACCAGTTTAGTTACTGGTGAACATGTCTGGTTATGGACCTTTTAACAGAGAAAGCAATCCTTGCATATTGTTCGGGATACTTGCTTATATTTAATTAGATTATCATTAATTAAATATAAATAGTCACACTGCGCATATGCAATTCTGTGTTGTGTCTACTTCCTGTTGTCTGCACTAAAGAGCTCCCGCTAAAGCAGAGCCACGGTTGATAAGTGAAAAAATTACGTCCTAATGTCCTTTCCTAACCAGGAAAGATGAGAAGGTGAATTCATAAGGACTTAGGAAAAGACAACCGCGGTGCTCAGAGAATCCGACTGCACTTACACTGGGCTCCGTAATCATGATGCGACAGCCAATGTTATTGATGGCGGTCTGCCGCCGTGATGAAACTACAATGTTCTGAAGATGGACTACAAAAAGCATATCTTACACTTCTAACTACACTTCTAAAGATTGACGACATGACACCTACCTAAAAAAACCTACCCCCCCCCCCCCCCGGTACATTGCAAGCCCCGCGGGCCTAAGATGACTCCCCACTGAGGCAAAACATTGAGGAATTATGTATTTTTAGGATGTTTTATAAACTAAAATGTGTTATACAAGTAGCAAAATCCTTCAAGGAATAACTCAGGGCGTAGGTTGTGTATTTAACATTAGCAAGTGTCTGTCTGTCTTTCTCTTGACCGCAAACACAGAGAGAGAGACAGAGAGACAGAGAGAGAGAGAGAGAGAGAGGGAGCGTGCGTGTGTGTGTGTGTGTGTGTGTGTGTGTGTGTGTGTGTGTGTGTGTGTGTGTGTGTGTGACGGAGTGACAGTGAGAGGAAGTCAGCTGTAGCTAGCTGTAGCGTAGGTGAATAAATGTTACAACTCCTCAAGACACAAGACAAGTTCACGTGTCTTGTAGGATTTCTCCATACATAACTAGGCAGGGATTTACGTCTCCATTACAACAGTTACGTGCTACTCAAAGGAGCGGCTGTAAATGGTGATGCACACATTTAATTTTTCAGCAACTTAACACGACTCCTGTGCAGCTGAAAAGTGAAACAGTAAAATAAAGCCGATATGTGAAAGTACAAACAGTGAAGTTGGAGATTCAGTTAGAAGCTAAAAAAGTACTGAAAGCTGAACACACAACGTCTTTCTCTCTGGTCTCCTGCACACTTGTTTGGTTTTAAACCAAACAAAAAAGGAGAGCCAGAGAACGTGAACGAACTAAGTGATTTGTAAACTGTGCGATAAACGAGTCAGGGCTAAAGACGGATACGCCACAAATCTCTGCTCCCCTTTTTTAAAACCCACCATCCAGAATACGCAAATCATTTCCTCCTATGACTCCATACAAGTTCAAAAACAGCCTGAACAAGTCTAATCAAATTACTGTGCGCATTCATCTTTTCGGTTTCAAATCTATCGTTCATTATTTTCAACATTGGGCTGATTTGCCCACGCTGTTCCACACTATAGATCCGATCTGGGGACTGTGATACAGAAGATGCAGACACTTTATGTGGATGATGTAATAGCAGATGATGTAATGACTGATAATAACGGTTCAGGAGGTCACTATCTGACTGTGGTTAAGAGGTTTTGGTTTTTGTACTCGCTATTCAAACTGAACACCAATTAATGCAAACCAAAAAACAAGAACTCATTTGGGCTTGACAGCTAAATGAAGCTGTGTGTTGTAACACACAAGTACCGTTAACCATGTCCTAGAAAGCTGCTCGTTTGTATGTATGGTAACCACTATGGTTGCTCTTCAGAACTGTGGTCAAAACAGCGGTTCGGAATCACTTTGACTTCTTGTACAAGCCTGGTCCCATGTAGCTAACCTAGATATGCTCCTTATCATACCAAAATCATCGTGTGTGTGTGTGTGTGTGTGTGTGTGTGTGTGTGTGTGTGTGTGTGTTGTCTCACCGCAGCATGAAGACACAGGAGAGATTTGGAGTGGGTACGAGTGGGAGGAGCTAACAGTCTGCTCTTCGTTCTCAGTGGTCACTTCGATTGTCTGACAGACGAATGGCAGCTGCTCGCTGGTGATCACATGGTCTTCTACTGAGCAGCGAATGGCTGTGAACGGACAGACCGGATAGGTTATGACAGGCTGAATATATGAATTCACTCCAGTGCTGTAAATGAATTATTGATGAAAAGATCTTATCTAGTTACACATCCACCCACTGATGTGAGATAAAGAGTCATCTCCATCAGCTATTCGTACACCTCAAAAATCAAAGTGTAGTTATTCAATATTTATAGTCCAAACGCTGATTTTGACCATGGCATTAGAGAAAAACTTGAACACCAAAGCCTCCTCTCAATTAGGCCTGCACGATAGGAGGAAAATCTGCGATGTGCGATAACATTTTTCAATATTGCGTTGACGATATGACTTGCGATAAATAAACAAATATTGAATTGTGCATATTAGCTCTACATACTGTATGCATATATTTGATATATAACTAGACTAAATGTTGTTTCTAGAGCAGAAACAGTAATGTTAACAACAGCAAAGTCACCATATAAACTCATTAATATCTCACTGGAAACAATCTAAAATGTTAATCAAATAAATCATATTCCTGACGTGAACATACTGAGTGAAGCTTATAAAGACTGAAGAACACAGACTTCAGTCAGTATCAGTCATTCATCCTCCCTCCGCTGATGTGATTCACTGCTGCAGGTAACGTTAGGGCTGGTAGAGGGAGGACGGGCTGCTTTGTCTCAGCCAACTGATCAGTTCACCAGTAATATACGTGATAAACTAACCTAAACAGTGAGAGTACATCGCCTACTGACAGCTTTAGTTTTAGCTTGAGTAGCCGAGGGTTACGTTGCTCCTATACTTTATGAAGGTAATATATTAATAACCCAGAGGCTCTGTAGTCTGCACCTTTGTCAATAACAGCACATCACCGCTTCACGTCTTCCGTTCCTCCCTTCACAATACACTCCCCGGACACAAACACTGAAACACTGAAACACTGCTTACTAGAGGAACTAAAGTCATTCACAACTCAACTAATTTACTTACAGGTGTTTACAATTAGCTGTTAGCCACCGAGCTAACGTGCTCTGCTTGTGTAAACATAGCGACAGTGGATGAGAGACAGCGGACAGAGCAGATTGAAACGTCGCTTTCCTCCATGTTGAACCGCTTCATGTTTATGCTTGTTGAACAGGTGGAATAATGTGTCTTGGCTTTACACTTGCAAAGTTTTATTGCACTTACTTACAGTAAGGGGGTTGCAACGTGATAATAAATGCTACAGTCTTTAGTCCCGTGGCCCGTTTAATAACGGGTTTCAGTAACCAACCGCCCCCAATTTTTCTTATTTATCGCGTTTCAGACAGCCTTTTGCAATGTGTTCATCACGCATGTTCATATCGCGATGACGATGAAAATACGATTTATCAGTCAGCCCTACTCTCAATGTATTACTGTTACTTAAAAAGAAGCCAGATGTAATCTCTTCCATTTTATATATATATATATATATATATATAAATAAAACGTAGGGCTGTCAATCGATTCAAATATTTACTCGTGATTAATCGCACATTTTTTATCTGTTCAAAATGTACCTTAAAAAGGGAGATTTGTCAAGTATTTAATCCTCTTACCAACATGGGAGTGAGCAAATATGCTACTTTATGCAAATGTATGTATATATTTGTTATAGTAAATCAATTAACAACACAAAACAATGACAGATATTGTCCAGAAACCCTCTCAGGTACTGCATTTAGCATAAAACAATATGCTCAAATCATAACATGGCAAACTGCAGCCCAACAGGCAACAACAGCTGTCAGTGTGTCAGTGTGCTGACTTGACTATGACTTGCCCCAAACTGCATGTGATTATCATAAAGTGGGCATGTCTGTAAAGGGGAGACTCGTGGGTACCCAGAGAACCCATTTACATTCACATGTCTTGAGGTCAGAGGTCAAGGGACCCATTTGAAAATGGCCATGCCAGTTTTTCCACACCAAAATGTAGCGCAAGTTTGGAGCATTATTTAACCTCCTTTGTGACAAGCTAGTATGACATGGTTGGTACCGATGGATTCCTCAGGTTTTCTTGATTTATATGATGTCAGTATCTTCATTCTAACTTTAAAACTGAGCCACGACGTAAAAATCGCACGTTGAAGCATTAAAGAAATTATTGGCGTTAAAATTAATTTGCGTTAACTCGTTTTTATCACATTATTATTGCCACTGTGGTTGCATGGCAAATCTATAAATGATAATTATTCTTAAATGGTGGAAACCATTCCTCTTACCAGTATAGGCAAATAGTCTGCAGATACTGCATTTACTAGGGTAGGATTTAGATATTGTGCTGTATACGTTCAACAACAAGTCATCAACCAGACAGACAGAAACATTAGAATGTTTCACAATAACAACACGTCCAAGCAGAAATATGAAATAGGCCTAAATCCAGGTATGACCCAAAATAGCCCCAACATATGAATAAAGAAATCACTTGCGTAGTACCTGAGGCACTGTCCGTCACTGTAAACTCTAGTTGTTCCTCCTTGACTTCCAGTTTGATCGTTTCCTGTATGGTATAGTCAATAGGTCCAACATGAGCATCAGGAAGAGTCCTGTCTGGAGATGGAGAAACTACCTGCTGGTGAGAAGGGCAGAGAGTGGAAAATTAGACAGAATAAAGATTGATAACTATGTTCAAAAGGAACGGTGACTTTAATGTTACAGGAGCAGATCTGTGGCTGTTTTTCATCACACTGTACCAGCAGTACATATAGAGCAGAAACCATTTCATTCAAACTTCTGAAACGGTCTTTTAAAGTTCATTTATACCAGTTATATTACATGTCATATTATATTTGACACTGTTGATAATGCTATGCTCCTACAGAGGCCATGTGAAATTGCTTTTGATTCTGTCCTGTAAATGGTTTCAGAACTCCCTGTGTAATAGACAGTAATGCGTGATTTTGGGAAATGATCGTTCTGTACTTTTACCACTATATTTTACCACTGTGGGTGCTGTCTTGTTCGCAATTTATATTAACAATATTACATCTTTCTTACCAGATTGTAATGCCCATCTATATGTGGATGACACAGTTCTGTATTGCTTTGCTTATACTGTTACTGAAATCCTACAACAAGCCTTGGACAAACTGCAAGATGCACTCTTTAATCTGAAATTAGTTTTGAATGCAAACAAGACTGAATATATGTTATTCTCTTGAGCCAGTGATATTGTGGCACTATTTTGTATTTTAGCACTCAGAATGGACATAGTATCGACAGGGTCTCGGAGTATAAATACCTTGGTATCTGGCTGGAGCCAAAAGTTACGTTTAAACTTCACATTGACACACTTGTCAGCAAGCTCCGACAAAAGAATTGGATATTTGTAGAATCAGAGCTAGCTGACTAAATATTGACTAAAACAAAAATACTAAACTGTGACTAAAATTTAATTCAAAAATCTTGTCAAGATTAAATCTGGGGTTGGCAGCATTGGAGAAAACAGCAAGAGTACACTAGATTTAATAAATTATCTTCCCCGATAAACCCAGCCGAGTGTTGCCAACTCTTTTCCGATGAATGTAGCTCTCAGTGCTAGCTCCATAAGTCCCTAAATCTAGCGAGAAAGTCGCCATGTGAATGTGAACATATAATGAACCAATTCGGGCTGAATGAAATGATTGAACGAGCTTATTACAGTCCTATAACAGCCACAGATACCAGATTTTTTGTCTTTTTTTTTTGTCAGAGCATTTGATTTATTGATCGCTGTGATGAGAATTTCAACCAATATAACAGAAAATGTTTTTAAATACATTACCCACCCAAGCTTTAACACCGAGTGAGGAATCAAAAGCACACTCTTCTTTTCTGGTGTTATTATTTCCCATCATACTGCTGTTCTTCAGCAGTGCTGCCACTTATGGTGAGCATTAATAAAATGTTGAATGCATTCAAAAGGGTTACATCCCGTGTGAACAACTCCTCTATATGAGATTTTTGTGTTATTGTGCTTTGTGCTACACACTACTCTATCCTGCAAATGTTGTGGGCTTCATGTTTATCTACCTCTTTATTTCCCTTGGGCTTTCCCTCCTTTTCTGTCTTCTTCTTTCCTAAATGGACATACAGACAGAAACACACACCTTTCAGAAATTGATTTAAAATCCCCAATATGATTGATACAGTAAATATGGAATTATAAACAAGTCCTTTCAAGGCAAACAGATCAAATGTAGAAAAGTGACAGAGTTCTACGCAGCACAGCATCATCAGCAGGACTCACCTTTCTTCAAGCTCCTCTCTGAGGAGGAGAGCATCTTATACACTCTGAAGGCATTTGTTCCCTTTTTGATGCTTTTATCCTTCACCTCCTCGATGTCTGGCAGGCTGTTCATGGCACAGCGGAAATTAGCCTTCCACGTCTTTGGATCTGGACGGTCTGTGCCTCGCTGGAATTTACCTGCACATTCACAGATACAGAAAATCACAGTTGTTATTTATTACTACAGATGGTCACTAAAGTCACCAACATGTTACTCACAACTGTTACTTGGTTATTATTATTTAGTTTGAAAAAAAACACACTCTATGTAGGTTTAGCTCTGTGGACTTGCTGGCTATGAAAAATGTTGACTTTTTAATTTCATAAATACACATACTACATAATAAGTTCATTTAATTGTCATCAGTATTGCTAGTATTTATACCATATATTTATTTATTTATATCATACAGTATATATTTATATACAGTAGCTGAAAATAAATATTTTCCACTGAAAATTTCTGCAATTCTGACTATTTTGTTTTTGGAATCTTTTGGGCCGGTCCTCCTGGCAAAAATCAGATTTTTAATACATTTTCCTCTAAACTGATGCAGCAAGGAATTGTGGGACATTTTCTACTGTTACAGAACCCCTGTGTGTTTCCTAACAAAGGTACCTTTAGAGAAGTATTCTGAGTCCTAACTGAACGGGACACTCCTACAACTTAATCATTTCGATTTCTTCCTAAAAAAACATTACGCATATCAAAAGCTTCTTTGATTTGAGACAGAGAACTGGTGTGATGTTGGGTAGGCATGAAAATGAAATCAACTGAAAAAGGAGAACCACTGAGTATACAGTATGTTGTTAGATGTGTGTATTACCGGTATGTATGGCCCATCTCATGAAGAGCGGAGCATCTTTCTCCAGGTCCCAGCCGTGACGTGCAGCATGCATCCATGGGATCTGGAAGATCCTCTTTTCCTACAGACATTTACATTTTGTCAGCTCTTGAACTATAACAGCAGTGTGTGTGTGTGTGTGTGTGTGTGTGTGTGTGTATGTGTGTGTATGTGTGTGTGTGTGTGTGTGTGTGTGTGTGTGTGTGTGTGTGTGTACGCATCAGTGTACACTTACTTTGTTAACCCATTTGAGCCCTGGTATCTGACAGGAGTCGATCTGCTCCTCCAGCCACGGCCGCATCCTCATTCTCTCTACTGGCATGGTGTCCTGTGAGCACACACATATTCAGGTACAAACACATAAGCATGTATACATATTATAGATGGCAACATCTGTATGTATGAGGTAACGGTAACGGTAGTCAGAGCGAGGAAAAAAAAATAACAGGAATTACAATTCAAGTGTAAATCGTTTTAATGCAGCAACAAATTGGTCAAAACGTAAACAGGAATTAAAATTCCAGTGTATAATCTATATAGTAAATAAACATAGAATTTAATTGAATAGATCTGCCCCATTATTATTATTATTATTATTATTATTATTATTATTATTAATAATAATAATATTAATAACTCTTTTTTTTTTTAAATCACACTGGTATCGGATCGGTACTTGCCGATATCGGCCGATAATGCAAGTTCAGATATCGTAATAGGTAATGGGAAGAAAAAAAATGGCATCGGAACATCTCTTGTAATTAGTACAGTCAACAACACAAATATCAAAACATAAAGGCATGTGGTCTACTTTGTCAACCAGAGTGAGGGGAAGCAACCACTAAAGGTTATGTGAGGTTGTGAGCCAAACAAAGGAGAGAGTTGGATCCTTTACTCTCTGTGGCTGTAAAGATAAAACTCCTGCCAAGTTTGTGAAAGTGAACTTGCACTATCAGGACTGTAACTGCAGCCGTGTACTCCACATACTGACCGTCTTTGTAGAAATTAAATTTGAAACACAAAATTTTCGAAGACAAGACAGGAGGGCGGACAACAGCATGGACTAGGAGCAGATAAGGACTACAGCGTGTTTATCTAAAAACAGTGAGAGCAAACTTCACCCACCCCACCACATTTGATTTAAGAGCAGGGTTATGATCCCTGCAGTGTGATGTGATCAAAGTCCGGTGGGCCAGATCAGCCAGTGAGCCAGGGTGACACTCCCCATGCATGCTACAGTGAGCCAACACACTGCCTCCTGACGTGAGAACGAGCTCCCCAACAGGTCAAACAGGGTGACATGGCACAACATCAAATACTAAAGATTAGCCCTTTTTCTGAGCTACGGGATTGAATCTTCCAGCTGCATCCAGCTTACAGTACATACAGGCTGACTGCAGCACAATGGAATCAGCTCTATATGGCCAACAGAAGTTTGAATAGGTGATAATATAAATAGTGTACCGTGTGGTAGTTAAATATGTTGAATCTGAAGTCTGTACAGCTGTATTAGTGAAAACATTAAAATGCAAATAAGGTAAGAAAAAGACCAACACAGCTAGTTATTATACCATGTGGCAATGTGTTTTTTTCTGATTGCACAATGAGTCACATCCTTTGTTTTGTTTTTTGAAAGGTTGCACCAGTAGCCAGGCTTTGTGAATAATAGCAGTGAGAAAAAAAATGTATTCACCTATGTATGTTTTTTTTAATGCCAGAATCGATATATAGATTTGCTTCATTTGAGTCTATTTGGAGGTAGAAGGAAGTTACCGCTTTTATTGTTGTAGTCTGAGTAACCAGACGTCCTATCCGTTCTGTATCCGTCAACCGAAACAAACCAGCCGGCTGCCACGAGCCAAAACGAAGAAGTAGAAAACAGCGGACGGTGCGCATGGATATAACCTGCAGCCTCACAATCCAGTGTGGTAAACACTACACATCCAGTGAAGGATGGAAACACTTTGGGTTTTACACGTTGCAGGAAAAGCAGAGCTAGACATCACGGCTAAAGCTGCATGCTAACTCTGTCGCGGACAGGATAAGTTATCGTACTGCAGTAACGTGCGGTCTAGCCGGTCGCCACTCTCATCTCCGTGGTCAATTCAGCCGGTAGAGCACCCATATACTGACATTTATGTTAAATGCATTCAAACGGCCCCGGTGGAGCTGACGGGAGAGCTAGCGAAGTTGGAATGTCCCTTATAAATTAAAAAGAAAATACCACTAATTTGTGATGGAGATGTCTTCATTCTCTGATTTTATAAATCAAAATTTTTTTAAAAAAAATTATAAATGATTCCTAACAATGAGTGATATATTTGACTTCAGGACATCTCTGACTACATACATGCTGAAAATCAAACCCATGTACTGTATTAGTTTAGATATTTTCCAAAGTAAAAGTCCCTAGAAGTGTATGATTCAACTTTTTCCCATGGTCTAGTGTTAAAAGCGTTAACAAAAACAGCAATATCGAATCGCAATACTTGCTGCAATACATATCGAATCGACACACAAGTATTGTGATAGTATTGAATCGGGAGATAGGTGTATCATCCCAGTCCTAATGAATAATGTGAATAATGAATAATATTTACAATGTCTGCATCGTGGCTAAACCCTATGATTATAATTATGACTCACAAAGCTTAATGGTAGATTTGTATGTTAAAAATTATAATATATATAGACGTTTGTGTACAATTTTTATGTAAAATATGACTTGGTCTGCTCACTGTCAACCACTCAAATTGTAATCTCTTACATGTCAACAAGGCACACGTCTAGGTTGCAGAGAACATGAAACATTACCTAGTCTAGTTCAAATAAGATACTTCTGACAGTACTCTGATTTACTAACACATGCACCAAGGCCTGAACACAACATAAATACTGTTTACAAGCCAATCCATTATTCCTCACATAGCACACTACAAATTATGTTATATATATATACGTTTAAGTACAATTTTGAAGAGTGATTCCTTATGACTTGGATTGCTTACTGTCAACCATTCAAATATTATTATTTTTAAATGTCTACAAAACACAATAAGTCTAAGTTGCAGAGAACATGATAGTTACCTGTAGTAGTCCAGTTCACATAAGATGCTTCTGACAGTCCTCTGATTTACTAACACATGCACGGAGGCCTGAACACAACATGAACACTGTTCACTAGCTAGTTAGTCCATTCTTCATCACATCAACTAAACACAGTTCAAACTACAAGACTTGTAAATGTCGAACTAACAGAAACAGTCCCTCTGATTCGACATGTTGTTAAATATTAATGCATAGTTCTAAATTAGCCAGATTACCTCTGACTTTGTTAGTAAGAGGTTTATTTGAGGTTAAAGTTTGCTTTAGCAGCGGGGGTCAGGTGGAGAGTTCATGTTTGTCTGTCTGTCTGTCTGTCTGCCTGCTGACCCACAAACAACCAGCCGAGACTAAAGTGAAAATAAACGCAGCAGCTCGTCAACAAACGCAGAGAACAACTCCAGCACTACTTTCACTTACAGGGAGAGCTGAGACTAGAGAGGAGCCGTCATCATGTCGTCCTGAGGGAAGTCTGCCTGAGCTCTAGTCAACAGCGTTAATATGCGGAAATAAGAGTTACCTGTTCGTGTTGTTGTGGCCTGGAGGCTTCACGCTGCTGCTGGCAGGAGAGAGACACCAGCTGAAGTTGGACAAGTGAACTTATTTCACGTTTTAAGGTGAAAAAGGAAAGCTAGTGTGTTTCTGTTCAGAGCGAAAGCAAAACAACAACGGCTGCTCCGGGAAGTGGGGGCTCGCGCTGGAAATCCCCCTCCTGCTCTCTCTCGTGCTCTCGCTTTAGCTCGATCGCGAGCGGCGTCGCGGAAGTCTCTTGGCCGCGTGCGCGCTCTCAATGAAAGACCACCGACGAAGAGGGCTCACTCTGCTCTGATTTCTGAGGACCACAAAAAGTCAACACAAGCCGCCTCTCATGTTTTAATTAATTAATTAATTTATTTATTTCAAGATTCAAGATTCAAGAGTTTTATTTGCCATTTGCACCTGTATGTACATTGTAATTCTGAGCAGTTTACACCGAGTCAGCTTTAAGAAAAGAAAAAGGGTAGAACAGGCACAAGGTAATTACAGTACAAAATATGTAGCACATTCAACTCAACACAATAAATAAATCAATTATTAAAATATAAAACGCCCTCAGTGTAGTCAATAAATAAACTAAACTACCCTCTGCATAGGAACGATACCCCCACAATACAAATATACAGTATATATGCTCTATGACCATGTTAAAAGAACTTTTAGCTCTCATAAAAATATTTTAAAAAAGAAAGAATTAATATATTTCAGACAATTACACAGTGGAAGGCAGCATATTGCACAACATTAAAGTCCATTCAGTTCAGGTGTACTGTGTGTCAATAATGGTATAGAGGTGAGTATTTAACACATTATGGAGGACCACAAGAGCCTGTACTACTAATTCAGTTTGTGAATTTGTGAGTTATTTATTTCTCTTTTTAAACTGTATTTTCAAGTAGAATTTTGAATTCCATTACTTATTTATGAATTCATTCCTGTATTTTAAATGATGTACTTATTGACTGTTCTGTGGTGTTTTTGTAAATCCCTTTTTAATTGGAATTATTTATTGATGGATTCATATTTCATTTGTACATTATTTTTATAATTCTTATTTTTATTGTCAATCAAAATGTCAAATAATGTATAGTAAAAATAATAATAACTTTGTAATCTAGTCCATTTATTCATAGATTAATAAATACATCTGTAAAAAAAAAAAAAAGATTAAAAAAATGTGTACTTGAGTCCTGTGAATACATAGATTATACAATTGCTACAATATATTTACTCTCAACACTCATCTATGTAATTCGAATGAAGCACCATGATTGTCTTGTATGGCAAGGTGCTTCAGCATATTATAAGCAGTCATGATGGTGTAATTTTGGTTCAATATCAAGTTTTAGTCATTATTGCTGTTTTGTTTGTTTGTTTGTTTAATTTCTTGTATAGCACATTAAGTTGTTTATTTGTGATCTAAATGTGACTTAATTGGCTGCTGTAACACAATTTAGTAGGTATTCCCTGTTTTTATTTTCCAAATACATGCACCCTAGAGACTGTCCACTCCACTGGCTATAAGGTTGAGCTAAAATACTACTAAATGCCTTCCATTTAAATATGTAAGGTTGAGTAAAACAACTTCAAGTGTGAGCTAATATTGATAATGTAGTCTTGTAGAAGTTGAATTGCAGAGGAGCACATAGGGGAAAATAACGCCAACCTTGGAGTCGTTCCCTCTGAAACATAGACGATCTTTGAGCTGGATTTCATTTTCACTTCCTCTACTGTATCTCCTCCTCCTCCCCTCCTCCTCCTCTCTCGTCCCCTCCTCCTCCTCCTCCACCCGTTTCTACGCGGCTGAAGCTGGAAACGAAACAAGAAACTTTCAGCGGGTGTGTGTGTGTGTGTGTGAGAGAGAGATTAGACACCCCACCTGCAGTTATTTGGAAATTGCAGATTTCCACGAGTCTATATTTGCCTGCAGTGAACTGATGTCCTCTAGTTAGAGATGTGGATTCAAAACAGGACCAAAGTACATTCAGTTCAACACCAGAGTTTCAATTAGGAAGTTGTTTTATAGACCGTTGCAGTTTCTGATGAAAATGTGCTCATGACTAAAAATGCAATTGTATCTTATTCTCAATAGTACGTTATGATATTGGTCATATAATACAAATAATGTGAATATATTAATTTGTTTTAATCCCATGAAGTTAAGTTGCACTGCTGTGTCCATTTTAGAATAATAACACATTCATGTATGAATAGCAGGCTATATATATACATGCAGGCTATATACATACATTTTCAGATGAAGTTATGATTACGAAATTCCTGTCGTGTCTGCCCCAGTTTGTCCCCTACATGGCCCTTTCTGTTTACACCAAACAGAAACTAGTTTTTGAAAAATACAGGAACAGAAAACGTGATGTTTGAAAAGCACTGTTATTTACTACCTATATAAACTAAATAAATGTAAACGGTGTCGGGAGGCACTTCTGAGCTGCCGTACTATCAGGTCACAGTCCTCTGCACCGCCACAGTCAGGGTTATCTCTTTCTGACACACACAAGCTGCAGCCAAGACTGATAAACTAATAGAGAAATTGAATACTTTAACAGCAAGACAGACAGGCCGAAAACAAAAGCAGTCATATAGACAGGAATGAATATAAACAGGGAAAAACACAGCCATACTCTACATCACACGTATAGTGTGTATGTAGTATACATATAAGGGGGTTTATCCCTCAACCCTTGTTCAAATTATTGATACACAGAAACCAGAGTGACAGCTGGAATCAAACATGGCACCTGTTTGTCTGCACAGACGGAAGTCATGGAGAAAACCGTGTTTATCTGTATCTGATGCACATTATCTGAGCACTTCCTGGAATTGTGTACATTTGAAGGACTGCTGATTCATTACAGTAAAGGCCCTCAGAACTCCACTAAATGTTCCTCTGGCTCACTCTAGTGGTTGCATGTTGCCACTGACTTGCAAAACAATCCTCATAAACTGTTAATCATTCATACAAACTGACACTTTTGACAGTATTCCAAAGCAAAGTACACAACAGGCTCAGTGCCTTTATCACTCTGGAAGTACAGACATGAAACTCTCGGCAGTGTGTTGATATTTTTGAACAAGTAACACAAAAAAATAATAAGAAAATGCAGATTGTTTCCACTTGACTCTTTTAACTCCAGGCCTCAATTTGTCAACAGACTAAATACTTGGCCAGGAAATCAGCCCTGCGAGATAGTGTAACATTAAAGACAGTTTA